>CAUYRT010049056.1:0-40512 GCA_963574885.1 Lepilemur ruficaudatus
GAGACCCCGTCTCTACTATAAATAGAAAGAAATTAATTGGACAACTAAAAATATATGTAAAAAAAATTAGCCGGGCATGGTGGCACATGCCTGTAGTCCCAGCTACTCGGGAGGCTGAGGCAGAAGGATTGCTTGAGCCCAGGAGTTTGAGGTTGCTGTGAGCTAGGCTGATGCCACGGCACTCGACAGCCCGGGCAACAGAGTGAGACTCTGTCTCAAAAAAAAAAAAAAAAAAAAAAAAATTGGTTTTCATTTTTAATGGATTGCTATATTTATGCACAGACTATATCTGGAATATTACACAAGAAACTAGTAATAGTTAGCTGTCTCTGAGGAAGGAAACTGAGTGGCCAGGAGACAAGGGTAGTAGGGAGTCAGAATTATTTTTCTCTGTTTACTATCTGTGCCTTCTGATTTCTGCACTAGAGGCACGGATTGCCTATTCAAAAAAAATTTTTTTAATGAGCCATCAATATTACACTTGATTGTCAAATTGCAGTGACATCACTATAATCTGTATATGCATCTATTATCACACTTATCACATTGTCTTATAATTATCCATTTGTGTATCTAACTTTTCTCTTAGGATTACAGGCAGTGACTCATGCCTGAGGCCTGAGGCCAATATAGTTTGAGACCAGTCTGAGCAACACAGCAAGACCCTATCTCTATAAAAAAATACAAAAATCAGCTGGGTGTGGTGGTGTGTTCTTGTAGTCCCAGCTACTCAGAAGGCCAAGGCAGGAAGATCCCTTGAGCCCAGGAGTTTGAGCTTGCAGTAAGCTATGATGATACCACCTGCACTTTAGCCTGGGCCAACAGAGCAAGACTCTGTCTCAAAAAAATAACATAAAAAAATAAAACTAATGAGATTTGAGGAAGCAGAAAACATCTCAGCACCTAACACAATGCCCAGCACATACATACTCATTAAATATTTAAGTGAATGAATGAATGAGTTACAAGCTTCTTTCAGAGATAGCAACAAGTGGGTTTTAGCATATAAATACCTAAAATCAAATATCAAGAGAATTATTTTCCTAAGCCATGCAAAATTTATCATAAATAACTAATTATTTTACCCATGAACCTGAGAAGCAAAACAATTTCCTTCCATCCATCACTCCGTCTACCCAACTAGTGTTAACAGGGCACTGTACTAGGCACTCCTGCCATACAAATCAGGAAACTAAGGAATAGGAATGAAGGAAAAAGAGCTTTCCTAAGGCTGCCTTTCCAGTTTCTGCAGTAAAAACCCTGGCTTTCTCAAGCCATAAACCACATTTCCCCCCATCAGATTTATTTCCTCATTCTTCCCAATAAACCATGTTTTCCCTATGATTAATGAAATTATCATAACCTGAAACCTCATAGGAACAAAGAGCAGAAACAGCCAGTGAGTGAGAATTAAAGCCTCACTACTTGAAGCTCCATCACAACATGAGCCCTATTTCCATAGTGACAGATGCTCTGATCCACTGGATAGAATCCTGTCACAGGGCGGGGGAGGCAGGGAGGGAAGAGAGTCCTCCTCCTACTCCCCAGCAGCTGTATGTTAGGCTTGCAAGTTCTGCCTCACTTCAGTCTCATGAAAGACAAGTATTTTTGTTGTTGCTGACTTTCGGATGCCAAAGATCTTTAGGCCTCACTGAGGTTCTCTAACAGGGCAAGAGGACGACCAGAGATGGGGAAGAATGGGATTGTGGGGATAACGCTAAAGATTAGAACAGCTCATAAAAATACTACAGGCTGATATGCATGGAGCACTTACACTGTGCCAGGCACTGAGCTATGTGCTTTACGTGGATTATCTCGTGTCATCTTGATGGGCAGGCTATAAAATAGCAACTATTTATATCCCTATTTTTACAGCGAGGAAACTGAGCCTAGAGCAGTTAAGTGACTTGCCCAAGGCTCACACACAAAAAACGCTGCAGAGCCAGAATTCAAACTTAAGCTCTCCGATTCTTAGACCCCACACTCCTTAAGCCGCAGCAGAGCAGGCAGACTCGGTCTGCCACTTGCCTAGCAAAGGAAGAAAATTACAGAGTGATGAGCAAGGAGTATTTTCAAGTTTCTAGAGTCAAGGAGGGGCCTAGTAGGAGGATTTCAGGTTAGACAGGACACTTAGAAGCATTAATTACCATACATGACATTCAAAGTGTTCAGTTTAACTACCTGCACACAGAGAGAAAACCACAGCATGAAGGGAAGGAACGAACTGCACAAAGTTGGGCAGTGAATTAGATGTGAAATGGGAGCTACAAGCCTGGTCAAACATTTTTTTCTCCATAGACTTGAAGTTGGAGGATCTTTGGTATTGTTTCTCATGATTTGATATTCATTCACTGATTTAGCTGGTACTTAATGAATGCTTACTATAAGTGTAGCGCTTTGCTAGGGGCTGAGAATGGGAGAAGAAAATCTCAAGAAGTTTCTGACTTCTAGGAGCTTGCAAATTACAGAGCGTCCCAAAAGTCATACACAGGGAAATGGGAAATTGTAGCTAAATGTACCTTTATTTACAAAATATTCATTACAAAATTTTTCCTTTGTATGCAGACTTTTGGGACACCCTGTAGTTGGCTTATTGTTTGGCATTTAGTGGCAAAGGAGCAGATACAGTTGAATATCCACCATAGTCACATTTTCTTCTAAAATACCCTGGGAAAACAGAAAAAACAGGTTTGAAGGGAAGTTCCTATGTGCTGATCAATCTTTTTGCCCATAGAGTCTATTATCTAAACCTGATAAAAGGGGTTGTAATCTAGAGGCAAGGTCCCTAGGGCATCAAGGGATGGACTGCAACTGGTCTATGAACCATCCCCCTAAAATTATATGCAAAACAATGATTACAAATCTGTGTACTTTTTCTAGAAACAGGATCTATAGCTTTTATCAGATTCTCAAAGAAGGTTAAGATCCAGAGCTATGAAGACACCGGTAAATTTCTGGAAATTGTATGCAAATATTGTATATGTATCCTTCTGAGGACAGCTTTTATCAGATGGTCAAATCATGAGCCTAATCCTGCTATCCTCCCCAAAAAAGGTTGAGAACTCCAGACTTAGGATATAAATGCTCCCCCACTGGACCCAAGGTCCCACAAACAGGGATTAGGTCCCGGGAAAACTCTGGCCAGGCAGTAAGGCTCCCTGGAGATGGGTCACTGACCTTTGTACGGGGTACAATGTTGAGTTCCAGTTTTTGGTCCACCAGGCTGGCCCCTGCCTCTGAGAGATAGCCCTGATTGAGGACAAGGCAGTCACGGCCAAAGCAGCAGGGACAACATAGCTTCTGTAGCCACTTGGTCCACTTAGGATTAAGGTGCCCATATGGCTCTTCATTCTTGGGTTTGAAGACAGCAATGATCTTCTACACAGACAAAAGAAAAAGGGGATGTTACATGTGAGTTGATTCAAGTAGTCCACAGACCAAGTCAGCAGGAATCTAGAAGGAAATGAGAGGGCACAGGCAGACAATCCCTACTTATAGTCAGACACAAGCTTCTCCCCAGCTTGTAAGGGGAAGACACCAGCTCATGTGCGCAGCTGAGAGACCCACTGGTAGAAAGGACTGTGACCAAAGAAGATGCCAAGTCTCCTCATTCTTCCTTGCTGCTTCACTCCTCTTCTCCATCTCTCCTCCCTCATATAAGTACCTACCTCTAACTCTGTGCTTCAAACAAACAAGGTAAATGGATTTCTACATTTCTAGGAGCAAAATACAGAAGCCAACTCAGTGGCAGATCTTGAGTCACTGGCAGCAACCCTGTGCCAATACAGTGCTGATTCCTGCCCTCCCAGAAAAGATGTAACGTCATACTGCTCATGTTGAGGGTTGTAAAGTAATCTTTTCCCCAAAAAGTGAGGAATTAACTTACCATGGATCATATGTTATCTTATTTTGCGTGTATTCCTGCCCCATTTATCCTATAGGACCTTTCTTTATATGGTATGCCCGAAATTTAAAACCATCAAACTCCAACTTCCAAAGTACAAACATGCACACTGTTGCTCTGCATCAATTACGTAAAGGCTCAAAAAATTGTCAACTGAAAGGAAATAAAGATGGTGCCATCATGTCCAGCTAATTTTTATTTTTTTGTAGAGATGGCGTCTCACTATGTTGCCTAGATTGGTCTTGAGTTCCTGGCCTCAAGCAATCCTCCCTCCTGGGCCTCTCAAAGTTCTGGGATTATAGGCATGAGCCACCATGCCCAGCCTCTTAAGTAATTCTTTTTTTTTTTTTAAGACAGGGTCTCACTCTTGCTCAGGCTGGTCTCGAACTCCTGAGCTCAAGGGATCCTCCTGCCTTGGCCTCCCAGAGTGCTAGGATTACAGGCATGAGCCACCATGCCCAGCCTCTTAAGTAATTCTTTTTTTTTTTTAAGACAGGGTCTCACTCTTGCTCAGGCTGGTCTCGAACTCCTGAGCTCAAGGGATCCTCCCGCCTTGGCCTCCCAGAGTGCTAGGATTATAGGAGTGAGCCACCAGGCCCAGCCTCTTAAGTAATTCTGATAGGCAAGAGACCAGGACATAAAATGCCACAAAGATTAAATCCATCTTCTCTAGTGGACAGTAATTTAATCCTCAAAGGTCCTTGGAAATATGAGATGCCTAGAAACTATGGCCCTCCCTCCTGAATGTTTTCTTCCACAGGCCAGAGTCAGCCCTCTGAGGTTGTTTCACATTTTACCCATTCCCTCTCCTCCCCAAACTGATAATTCAAAGGAAAAAAGAAAATATGCTATCCAAGTGATTCATCTTCATATCATATGACTCTCCTTCTCCCCTCACCTCACAGCCAACTCAAGCTAGTCTGGGTCATAAGACATCTTCCTGTGGGTGTCACTTCCTGAATGGCAGGTCACAGCAGACAACATACACTCATCTGCCTCCATTAAGCAAATACTCATATTAGGAACTGGCTAGGTGCATGTCTCTAATAATAATTGGTCAATCCTGAGGCCAGTTCCTTCAAGAAAGCCTTGTAAGGATTTCAGAGGGCAAAAGAAATACAGAACTCTCCTCCTGCCTCCAAAAACAATCCATTTATTCTTACAGACAAACTTACTCATTTACTGGCAAAAGCAAATGCATATATAAGTCTTCAGAATTACTTTCTTATCCAAAGCAGCTAGCAAGGGGCCTAAGTTAGCAGCCATCATCTCTGTCTCTACTCCCCTGGAAACTCAGTCTTTGAATAACAAAGCAGCAGTAGCAATAGGCTCACAACTCAGAATGACTGATGAGTCTGCTGTAACTCTTTGGAACCCGGACAATAAAACCAAAGGGCTACTTGAAGCATGTCCCAGAAATCAACAGTCAGTTCAGCTGAGGCACAAAGTAGAATTCAACAATCGGGTCCCACTGGGCATGGTGGCTCACGTCTATAATCCTAGCACTTTGGAAGACCAAGGTGGGAGGATCTCTTGACACCAGGAGTTCAAGACCAGCCTGGGCAACATAGGGAAACCCCATCTCTACAAAATCTAAAAATAAGAAAATTAGCTAGGTGCGGTGGCGCATGCCTGTACTCCCAGATACTCAGGAGGCTCGGGTGGGAGGACTGCTTGAGCCCAGGAGTTCAAGGTTGCAGTGAACTATGATCATGCCACTGCACTCCAGCTCTGGGCAACAGAGTGAGACCCTGTCTCAAAAAGAAAAAGAAAAACAAAACAAAACCAAGTTAGTCCCCAATGAAAGGGAGACCAAGACATTCCTACTACTAGTGGGGGCTGAAAAATAGCGGGGCTGAAAAATATCAGGCCTGAGGCCAAGTGGTAAATACTCTCATTTAAAGAAAGCAGAACTTGAGGGCCAAGATTGCAGCCAAGCGTCATTTACAGACTGACCTCTTAAACTTCTCAATTTCCTTCCACCATAAGCAGAATCAGGAGGCATTTAATTGACTCTAAAGCATTAGTAATTATGGTTATCTTGGTAGTACCGGGGTTTCATCAAAGAATACTGTCTGTGCTGCAACTGTATAGTGGTTGGAAAAAAATAATAAAAAATAAATACTGTCTGGACTAGACAAATGAGCGAACGGTAGGATAAGAAGCATGAAGGAACAGAGGGCATTCCGAGAGAATGAGAGACAAGTGCCTTTCAGGACTAAGTATAGGCCTCAGTTCAATTGAATTCTGTTAACATTTGCTCAGGACCTAGTCCGTGCAAGACGACATGCAAGCATTCGGTGGGATTCCTAGATAGAGACATAAAACAGACTCTGGTCTAATTTCCAAAGTTAATGTTCACTTTTTATAATAAACTATGTTACTAATAATCAAGAATACTCTCCTCATTCACAGAGAACTCTAAAACCATTCAAATTACACCCACCAGTATTTAGCTGAGAAAGAAAATCACTACTGCCTAATTTTTCTCACCATTTTCTCTCTTTAATACACTTTCAATTCTTTTATTGTATCTAGGAGAAAGCTTCAGTTTAATGCCAATATTTTAAAAAATACCTTTCCCTTAATACCCACTTACTAATCCTCCCTTTTAAAAAAGTGGGGAGTGAGACATAGATAACTTAAGTAGCAGTAGTCCATGAAGCTAGAGATAAAAACAGAACTACATAAGGAAACAAGGGGCCACTCGCTGGCTGGTGTCAGGACCCACATCCAATTACTGGAACCTGGAACCCAGAGGGTTTCCTATGTCTATCCAGCAGCAACAAGAGGGAAGGTATTATGTTATGATAAAAGGGCCCTTTCCTCCAAGAATCTAAAATAAATTTAGTTGGTTAGTTGGTTAGTTGAGACAGGGTCTTGCTATGTTGCCCAGGCTGGTCTTGAACTCTTGACCTCAAGCAATCCGCATGCCTCGGCCTCCCAAAGTACTGGGGTTACAGGCATGAGCCACCACACCTGGCCCCTACAATTTAAAACAGGTCAAGTACATCATTCATATTGCACAGTGAAATATATAGAAATTATCTTTTATAAAAGAGGGTTTTTTTTTAAGTTTGGTAAATATGCAGTGGATGGTTCTCAAAATATTTGGTCTCAAGGCCCCTTTAAACTCTTTTAAAACTGAAATGGTATTCTATAGGTTGTCTGTTTGCTCTCGTGACAGTTTCTTTGGCTGTGCAAAAGCTTTTTAATTTGATCAGGTCCCATTTATTTATTTTTCTTGTTGCTGTGGAAACAACGCAAGTGCCCATCAATACATGAGTGGACTAATAAAATGTGGTATATGTATGCCATGGAGTACTATTCAGCTATAAGAAACAATGGCGATATAGCACCTCTTGTATTTTCCCGGGTTGAGCTGGAACCCATTCTACTAAGTGAAGTATCCCAAGAATGGAAAAATAAGCACATGTACTCACCAGCAAATTGGTTTCACTGATCAACACCTAAGTGGATATATAGGAATAACATTTATTGGGTATCGGGCAGATGGGAGCGGGGAGGAGGAGATGGGTATATACATACATAATGAGTGAGATGCGCACCATCTGGGGGATGGACACGCTTGAAGCTCTGACTCTGTGGGGGAAGTGGGGAAAGGCAACACACATAACCTAAACATTTGTACCCCCATAATATGCTGAAATAAAAAAAAAACTGAAATGTTAAAACTATTAATTCACTTAATAAAAAATCCATTGCACGTTAACATAAATGACCTATTTTTTATGAAAAATAACTATATTTTCAAAAAAATATTTTAGGCCATCTATAGTGGCTCATGCTTGTAATCCCAGCTAGTCAGGAGGCTGAGGCAGGAGGGCTGTGTGAGGCCAGGAGTTCAAGACCAGTAAACCTCTCCAATGTCTGACTTAATAGATGATAACTGTATTCTCACATCTTCCTTAGTATTCAATGTTTCAACATTACATATCATGTAGTCTATGGAAATCTCCACCCTGTAGTCATAAAGAAATGAGAATGAAAAGGGTAAAGTCTTACAATTATAATAAAATAGTTTTGACCTATGACCCCAAAGAAGGAACTCCTAGGGGTTTCTGCGCCACACTCTTAAGAACTGCTGTATTTTATAACAGAAGTTGGAGGGAAACAGCAGTCTTTGATTGAGCTATTTAGGTAGAAAGGCCTTTTTACATGTCCACTCTTAAAAAGGGAGCGAGATGGGCTACTCCAAATATATAAAACCCCAAAAGAGGTGGGGATCCAAAAACACAGCATGTAGTGAAGCAGATTTAGCCTGTATTTATTTTCCCACTCCACTGCCATCAATCCGCCTGCCTCACGCATTACAACCCGTGGCTTGGAACAACTCCCTGTAAGAAATGGTAGATGATGCTTAAAGTCCTAAGACCTACATCTGTATATAATATACGAATTTGACTGCCTCTTAACATTTTAGTAAAATAATTTTACTCTATTTGAGATCCTCTATTTGGTGACGGCTATCAGCGTGGTTCTCAACTAAGTGGAAGGACACCAGAATTTCTTGGAGGATAGTTGGAAGATGCACATTCAATATTATAACAATTGTATATTTGAAAAATGGAAAAAAATACCATTTTCATGACAAAATCTTGGTGGATAAAGTATTTTTAAAAGGTTGAAAATCACTGATATGAGGCCAAATTCCTAGAATATGTGGACACCGTAGTTGGTACTTTGATGCAAATACCAATAAACATTATCTAATGAGTTACTACTCTCAATGATTATGAAAGTATCTTCTCAAAATTATACTACTCTTGCCAGGCGTGGTGGCTCATGCAACTCGGGAGGCTGAGGCAGCAGGATGGCTTGAGGGCAGGAGTTTGAGACCAGCCTGGGCAACATAGCAAGACTCTTTCTCTAAAAAAATAAAAATAAGAAAAATTAGCCAGGCATTCACCTATAGTTTCAGCTACTCAGGAGACTAAGGCAGGGGGATTGCATGAGCCCAGGAATTTGAGGCTGCAGTGAGCTATAATTATGCCTCTGCACTCCAGCATGGGCTACAGAGCAGGACCCCATCTAAAAAAAATTATAGTACTCTTCCCTTATTCAATACCTTGTATCTAACTAAGAAAGTCTAATCCAGAGGTCAGTAGGTATGTAACTTAAAAACAAAAAACTCTGAGCTCCCAATAAGCACCAGGAACTATGCCAGGGGCTTTCATGTGTGACATCTCATTTAATCCTCTTAAACTAGTAAGTCACATGCTGTTCTACGATTCTAGCAATATGAACATCTAGTATTACTCTAAACAAAAGAGAAAATGCCCCCAAATTCTATAATTGAGTGAGCACAAGACCTGAAGCACAAGGATATAAGTGAGGAGGGGAAATGGGAACACTCTTTACCATGACTAGCATTTTCTGTCTTACTGTTCCAAGTCCCCATAGAGGCAGAAATTCTCCTAAATAGGGAAATGGAATCAGAGCTGTTATCTTCAAAAATCTTTCGGACTAAGTTCCAAAAGTGGCTGTTGCAAAAACTGTTGGGTCTCTCAATCTTTGTTCCCCCTTCCTCCCTGGACATAAGACCCCTGATTTTTAGCTACGCAAAAGAAAGACTAGGGTTCCCAGCTACTACTGCAGCTTAGTTCTAGACAACGGGATATAAGCAGAAGAGTCTGGTGCAACTTCTAGGAAGTATCTTAAAGGGTGGGGGCATATTCTTCTTCTCCCTTTCCTTCCGCCAACCAGCTGCAAAGCAGACAGATGCTGCAGCTTGAGTAGCTACTTTGGATCACAAAGTGGAAGCCACACAGTAAGGATAGCTACTCAGCTGGATGGAAGGAGCGTACATACCCAATAAAGTGAAATGCCATGCCAGCCCTTAGCAGCCTATAGACTTCTTTTACCTGAGAGATAAATGAACCTTTTTTCAGGTCATTATTACCTTAAAATATCTGTCACACATAGCCAAATTCAATACTAACCAATAAGCAGCTGAAAAGAGAAACCAGAAATTCAGATGACTAACTCTGAGGCAGCAGAGCATGGTGGTCAGAAGCGTGCACTCCATGGCCAATCTGCCTGGGTCCAATCCTGCCTCTACCACTTACTAGCTGTGTGACCTTGAGAAAATCAGTTACACTCTGTGGGCCTCAGTGTTCTCATCTGTGGAGATAATAATAGTACCCACCTCCGAGGGTAGTTATGAGGATTATTATTTATAAAGCACTTAAAACAGTACCTGGCATATAGAAAGTGCTATATAAGTATTTGTTAAATAAAATAAATACATTAGGAGCAAAGCCGAAGGTGACAATTCCAAATACAGTGAGTCTGTGGTCCAGTCTAACCCACCACAGCATTCAGGAAGTGGTCCTCTGTTCTAAACCATATTTTCCTCAGTGGAAGCAGGTTGGGTCCATTAATAAGTTTTGTCAGGGCATCTATGTTTTGACTTCCCCTCCAGAAAAAGATAGTGGCCTGGAATCCTAAAATCACCAAGATACACACCAGCTATGGTCTGTCATTCTCTGTGGCCTATGTACTGAGATGGTAGTACTTTACCTGGCAGATGGAGCTGAGAGATCATATTACTCCCACTTGTCAAAGCACCAGATCACTTCTCAGCTGTCCTAACACACTTCCAACAGAGCCGTAACAGTCATGAAAGAGGCCGGGCACGGTGGCTCACACCTGTAATCCTAGCACTCTGGGAGGCTGAGGCGGGAGGATCGCTCAAGGACAAAAGTTTGAAACCAGCCTGAGCAAGAGTGAGACCCCCATCTCTACTAAAAATACAAAGAAATTAATTGGCCAAGTAAAAAAAAAAATACGTAAAAAAAAAATTAGCTGGGCATGGTGGCACATGCCTGTAGTCCCAGCTACTTGGGAGGCTGAGGCAGAAGGATTGCTTGAGCCCAGGAGTGTGAGGTTGCTGTGAGCTAGGCTGATGCCCGGGCAACACAGTGAGACTCTGTCTCAAAAAAAAAAAGTCATGAAAGAAAAACAAAAATCTTCCTCCTTCTCCAGTACCTACCTATCAATGATAATCTTAGTCCCTTCTTACATGGGAGAAAATAATGGTCAGCAAACACTCTGCTTTAGCTGAAAATCAAAATGCTGATAGCCCTGGGAGAGAAATGAAAGTAGGTAGCTGACAGTCTCGTGTTTCTAAAACTCCACATTCTAAACTGAGGACCATCGACAAGGATTTGAACCTTTTCCCAGAAGTGAGCAACAACCAGGACAGATGAAACTGGCTATTCCTCCCACTCTATTATTACCGTCTGTCGGTAAGAGCGGTGGGACCGTGGCAGGAGAAACCCCCACAACACAGAAGGCTGGAACTGAATCCTCAGAGCCCCTGATGGGTCGTTCTCCCACCCTGCTCAATGAACAGCGACACACTGCCTTGGTCCGAAAAGGGGGAACAGGCCCAAAGCCCGACAAACTGGTTTGGTCCAAAAACAGAGAACAAGCCTAAAGGTCAATGGCCGAAAAGTAATCCTAGTAGTTTAAAGCTAAGTCATCTAACAGAAAGCTGCATCTCCTCGCGCGTCTCTGTCCTTAGGCAGATTGCCCCACCACACAGCTGGGCCCCTGGCCTGTATCTGGTCAATTTCCTCTTTTCATTTTCCGCTCACTCCTACCTCACCAAATGGGTTCTGATTTATTTCTTCATTCCGCAGAGCTTCCCCCCCTCCAGTGTTCAGTGGCATCCCAAAATCCTGCCGGGGCTCACCGTGAAGTTTCTCCCTTTCGCAGCCTTTCAAGCCCCCCTTCTCCCTCTGGCTGTGCGGAGCCCAAAACTCCCAGAGCCCCACCCGCCCCGAGCCCGCGGCTGCAGTCCCCACCCCCGCTCTCACCCCCTGAAGGTCCTTGACGAAGTAGCTTCCGCTGGAGCCCTGGTAGATGCGCTCCGGGAAGATGCAGCGCTCGATGGCCAGCTCGGCCTGCCGCACCATCGCCTCGAACTCGGGGTCCTCCGGGAACTCGTTCCGCTCGCGGTGGGCCTGCGCGGCATGCGCCGCCGCCGCGGCCTGGGCAGCCAGGGCCTGGGCCTGCGCCGCCACGGTTTGAGTCTGGCCTTGGGCAGCCGCGCCCCGGGCCCGATCCAGCAGTGGCTGCCGCTCCCGGTCGTGGCCCGGCGAGCCCGGCGGAGAGGGGCCCGAGCCGGCCGCCGCCGCCACTCGGACCGCGCCCCCCGGCACCTGCGGAAAGTGAGCTCCCGAGCCCGACGGGAAGGTGAAGTCCCGGGCTAGGGTCCGCTCGGGGGACACTAGTGGGCTCGTCTCGTCCATCCCTCTGGCAGCCGGCTCCGGGACCCGGCGCGCTCCACACCGCCAAGCTCGCGGCCGCGACCAATCCGCGACACCCCCCAGCCCCCGCCCGGCCAACCCGGTCGCGGCGCCTCCTTGGCCCCGCCCCCACCCTGCCCTGTTTACTTGGCGACGAGTAGGCACGGCCCCTGGCGCTCGGACAGTAGCCAATCAGAACCTGCGCCTACGCAATCGCGGCCTCTGCGTTTGCCTCCCCGCCACCTTCTGTGAAGACTGCGCATGCTCCAGGAGCCAACCCCCGGGTCAGACACGCCCTCTGCCCCCTGCCCTGCCATCCTCGCACTTGGCTTCCAGTTGGCTGAGCGGTTTTTGGGCGCTTTCAAATCCGCCAGCTTCCTATCAGTCCCTCACTGAGTGTTTGTTCTGAGCCCGTGGTGAGACTGGAGAAATCTCTTTTTTTAATCCGCTTAATTTAGTCATGCACGCATTCATTAATTGGGCATCTAGTATGTTCTGAGTGCTGGGGAGACAGCAGTGAAGTAAAGAAAAAAAACGAAAACAAAAACAAAAAAAACCCTGCTCTGCTTCAGTGAAATCCCAGCCCTTGTCGACCTAAAAGGAAGAAGCTGAGGCAAAATAAGGGAAGTAGAGAGTTTATTTGGGCCAAGCTTGAGGATTGCAACCCAGGAGCATGGATTCAAGTTACCCTGAATTATTAGCAGTTACAAGTGGGTTTTAAGGAAAAGAAGAGGCAGTTCCTAAATTATTTACCAAGAATTTACATTAAAATAACGAGCTATTGGCTGGGCACTGTGGCTCACACCTGAAATTCCAGCATTTTGGGAGGTGGAGGTAGGAGGATCACTTGGGGCGAGTTCTAGACCAGCCTGGGCAACTTAGTGAGACCTCCTCTCTACAGAAAACTTAAAAATTATCCCAGCGTGGTGGTGCAGACCTGTAGTCCCAGCTACTAGAAAGGCTGAAGTAGAAGGATTGCTTGAGCCCAGGAGTTGGAGGCTTCAGTGAGCTGTATGCCACTGCACTCTAGCCTGGGCAACAGAGGTAGAGCGAGACCCTATCTCTAAAAAAAATAAATATGTAAAATAAGCTATTGATTGGCTATACATTGTTCTTTGTATCACAGATTCCAGGAATGGGGTGGAGATAATGGGTGAAGCAGCTAGTCTGGAACAAAATGTCTTTAAACAATTACCCCCAGGGTTTTTAGATACTCCTAAAAAAAATAAGAAAAACAACTGCCCCCAGGAATGGACTTGGGAGGCTGGGATGAAGTCCAACACTCAAATCTCTCTGGGCCTGATGAATTTTGCACACTTCACATTGCTCGGACTGCTCTGAGCTACTGCACTGTGCCTGGCCCAACTGCTCAATGCTTATATGTTAACTGAGGAAAGTTATGGTCCCATGAGCCTAAAAAATTCTTACCATGAGGTAAGAGTCCATCACTGTTTTATTCCCCACTGTAAAATCTCAGTGTCTAGACACAGTAGGTGCTCAGTACATTGTTTTTTGTTTTTTGTGGTTTTTTGGGACAGAGTCTCACTCTTTTGCCCGGGCTAGAGTGCCGTGATGTCAGCCTAGCTCACAGCAACCTCAAACTCCTGGGCTCAAGCGATCCTTCTGCCTCAGCCTCCCGAATAGCTGGGACTACAGGCATGCACAACCATGCCCGGCTAATTTTTTCTATTTTTAGTAGAGACAGGGTCTCGCTTTTGCTCAGGCTGGTCTCAAACTCCTGAGCTCAAATGATCTCCTCCCTCCTTGGCCTCCCAGAGTGCTTCAGTACATTGTTATTAGTGGAAAAGGGAGGACTGTATCTTTCTTCCCTCAGAGGTACACGGCTCTTTGAGGCAGTAGGAGAAAAAGAGCCAACAAAGGGAGCCGAAAACTCCGTAACAGTTCACCTACTGGGGCAGGCTAGAGAGTCAGCAAAGGCTTTAAGTGGGGCATGTGCTATGAGCTAAACCTTAAAGGAAGAGTGTAATTAGATCATTGGAAAAGAAGAGAGGGAAAAAAAAGGTCCAGAAAGAAGGAAAAGCCTGAGGAAAAGAAAAGGAAGGCTAGAGCATACAGGGAACTGACAGCGCCCTGGCAATCCATGGGGAAGCGAGGTTAAATTGGGTTACCAAAGCCTCATAAGCGGAACAGAGAGATCTGGCATGCACAGGGCCACAGGGAGACTGAGAGAGAACAGTTCTTGAGCAGGAAAGTGATTCAGAGTGGATCAACTCCAGACCCAGGCACCAGAAGTAATGCTGGAATGAGTACGGGTGGCATGTAAAAGAGGATACCTAGTTAGCTGGATTGTAGTTGTCCCTGGGTATTACAACCCCATCCAACCAATCTGGCTCCACTTTTATATAACAAAGTTGTGAGTTGTTTTTCAGTTGCCATGGACCCCCAGCTTGAAGGTCAGGTAATCTAAGCATGCCCAGATGAACCAAGGGTGCAACCATAGGCAGAACCTAAGTGCTCCAATGGAGAAGCAGCAACTGAATTAAGAAGTGGACACCGCCTGGCGGGATCCAGGATCCAATTAGATTGAGCCCTGGTGTCACCCCATGGCGGGATCCAGTCAGACTATGTTTCCTGGCATCACTCCATTGCACGATCTTATCAAATCACACCTCTTTACCCCGTGACTATAAAACCAGCCCAACCCCCTTGTTTGGGGACACACTGCTTTGGGAACTCTATCCCAGGTGTAGTCCTTATTTGTGCCAAGTAATAAAAACACTTGAAATAACCAAGTTGGCTGTGTCTATGGACTTGATACCCGACAAGCAAACGAACCCATCTGTTTGGAAGGTAACAGTATCCACAGGGATTGGTTCCAGTACCCCTCATGAATACCAAAATCTCCCATCCTACATAATCTCCCATTATGTAGATGGTGTAGTATTTGCACATATGGAAGAAAAATAAAATCCTAATCCCCCCACCCCCTGCACAAACTAAACGGACCCCTCTTGGCCAAGGAGATCCCTGGCAAACTTTTAAAACCTGAATTTCCTGGCCATGACAAGATAGGAAGCAGTTGGTCATGCCTCAGTACACCTCCTTCCTCACTAACCATCACCAGACTTTTCTTCCTAAGAGTTAAAACAGAAACCAACCTTGGAAAACAAAGAACGGGAGACTCCTCCTCGGATTTCAACAAACAACCTGACACCATGACCAGACTCCCCACCCTTTTCATGATTTGGACATGACAGCTGACCAGTTTTCAAAGCATTCCTTCTTCATAAACTGACCATGGAGTGGCTCTGATCGGTTTATGGAGGCTATGCACAAAGTCCCTTTGTGTCCTGCGTTTCACCTTTTGACATATAGAGCCTAATTTTACTGCATTTTAATGTTGTCTCCTCCCCAAAGTAAACATGGGACATATGTAACATATATGTTTGCTTACCAAACCTGTTTGTGATCCCCCCTTCATGAATATCCATGATTCCTATAACCTGTTAAATACATATACATAGCCAACATACATAAAAGTCCTGTCCCACCTCTGGCCTGCTTTCATTCTCAGCCAAAGGCTCCCTTTCCCAACCTGCAGTTTGCAACCTATCATAAGAAATAAAGTTCTTGGCCAGGTATGGTGGCTCATACCTGTAATCCCAGCACTTTGGGAGACCAAGGAGAGAGTATTACTTGAGGTCAGGAGATCAAGACCAGCCTGGGCAACATAGCAAGACCCTGTTGATACAACAGATTTAAAAAATAGCCAAGTGTGGTGGTGCATGTCTTTAGTCTCAGCAACTTAGGAGGCTGAGGCAGGAGAATCGCCTGAGTCCAGGAGTTTGAGGTTGCACTGAGCTATGGTGATGCCACCGAACTCTAGGCTAGGCAACAGAGCAAGACCCTGTCTCAAAAAAAAAAAAAAATCCACCGTAACTGCTGCTAATCAGAGTGTATATTCAGGGCAACTTGAATCTGTGGCTTACAATCCTCAAGCTTGGCCCAGAAACATTCTCTGCTTATATTAATTTTGCCTCAGCTTCTTCCTTTTAGCTCAACGTAATTAAAATTTATGCTCACTCTACCTTCTCAAGTGTAGAATGAGATGGTTAGAAGTATGGGCTTGAGAATCAGAGACATTTGAGTTTGAGTCCCATCTTCACGATGATCAGTTATTTTGGCCAAGTTACTTAACCTCTCTAAGCCTCAGTTTCCTCATCTATAAAAAGGGAATAATTATCCCTATGGTACTCAAACAAGAATCAAAATAATGTATATAAAGCACTTAGCATAGCACTTTGTACATAAACAGCACTCAACAAGTGCTAGCTTTTTATCACTGCTGAGGCTATTATTAATGTTGTTTTTGTTTTTATGCTTAAGGTAATCAGCAGACTAGCAGTATGTGTTTTCACAAAAGATGATTGGCCATATGGTTATATCATTCTTTCTTTTTCATATTTTTTTATCTGCATGAGTCATTTGGGAATGATATCATTCTTTCTTGAGTCAAATTGTTGCCACAGCAAACTAGAAGAACAGAATTGAAAGAACTATTATTTAATTCTATGCATGGGAATGTCCTAAATCTTTTTGGCCAAATAAACCATTCTAGACAAAAGTCCATACAGATGGTTTGATTGCCCTTTCAGTTACAAGACATGCACTTCATTTTCCTGTGTAGACATCAAATAATTAAGTGATGCCTGCCTCTTGTGTCCCAGGGGTCACAGCCACACAGATGATCTCTTGGTATTGTAGGAACCAACAGGAAAACTTCCCCTTTTCCCTCCGAAGTTTCACTGAAAAATCAGCTCCCAAAAAAAGATTAATCGGTGAAAAGGCAAAAAAATTTATTGACATGTGCACAGGGAAAACCACAGAGTGATTATCCACCCCCCAGTGGGGTTCAGAAACTTCTATACCATCCTGGCAAAACGTGTTGTGGAAGAGAGGAGAAGAGGAATTCTGTTGAGGGGCAATAAATGATTACTAGGAAGAATGAATGGATTGGGGAACTAACTTACAAATAGTTGTTTGGAATCTGAAGGACCCTGAGAAATGGCCTTTATCTTGTGAAAGGGTCTGTTTAAGTGTGGTTACATCTTTGGTCTTCTTTTTCTGCAATAGATAATGAGATAACAGGGAGGGAAAGAAAAACCTATTGTTCTCCTTGCTGGGTCTGGGCTTTATCCAGTACAGAAACTTCAGAGCCTGTACTTTGGAAGAGAAAGGGGGAGAGATCTTGAGGCTTCTTCAGTTCAGCAAATCAAAGCACCACATCTTGGGAGATTGGTTTCCCAGCTCCAACATTACCATTCATTTCATTTAACCTGTGAGCTTCAAATTATGGTCAAGAAAAGTTCCTACATTTGGAGTTTCCCTGGAATTCTGAGTTTTTTCTCTAAGGAAACCCCTTCAGAATTTATTTCTGTATCTACCTCTTAGTACTTGATTTGCCTTTTACTAAAAACAATATTAGTACATTTCCTATGACATATAAAGAGTTGGTACTTACCAAATGCTAAGTATGTGCCAGACTTTTTTTTTTTTTTTTTTTAGATACACTTACTGTGTCACCCAGGCTGGAGTGCAATGGCACAATCATAGCTCACTGTAACCTCAAACTCCTAGGCTCAAACAATCCTCCTGCCTCAGGCTCCTGAGTAGCTAGGACTACAGGTGTGCACCCCTGCACCCAGCCCAGACATTGTTTTAAGTGTGTTACATGGATTAACTCACATAACCAGCCTTACAGCCTCTATGATGTTGGAAACTAAAGCCCAAGGAGGTAAAGTAACTTTCCCTTGGTCACTCAGTTGGTAAGTGGCAGAGCTGGATCCAAATCCAGGCAGACTGGTTCCATGCTTTTAAGATTTTATTGATTCTTAATAAATATGCCTATGAAATATGTCTCACATTCACCACCCTTTTTTCCATCTCCACTGAGGCCACATTAGTTTTGAGACTTTCAGGATGTCTCAGTTACATTATCACAATAGCTTCTGAGTTTGCTACTCTGCTTCCAGTCTCTCTCTCTGATCATCTCTGGGTATCACTGCCAGATTAATTTTCTTGAAATACTGGTTTCATTATGTTACTCCTCTAGCTCAGAAACTACCTTTTTTATTGTTGTAAACTATACATAATATTCATCATTTGAACCATTCATAAGTGTTTAATTCAGTGACATTACATACATTTATAATGTTGCGTAGCCATCACTACTATTTATACGCAAAATTTTTTCATTATCTAAACAAAAACTGTATCCATTAAATAATAACTCCCTCCTCCCCTGTTCCCTCAGCATCTGGTAACCTCCATTCTACTTTCTATCTCTATGAATTTGCCTATTCAAGAAACTACATTCTGCAAACCATATCTTCCCCCTAATTTTATGGTTTCTCCATAACTTGGCTTCACCTAATCTATTAACCTTATTTCTTCATATTTTAAAATACACATTCTCCATTCTAATAAGATCTGTTTCCTTGATGCTCCATTCTCTCAACAACTGCAATTTTATCTCTAGTCAATGATAGGATGACCTTGCTAATAAACTATCTAATAGAGAAAAATAAACTAACAGGAAGAAAAAGGAGGAATAAACTCACAGCACATAATTGTCGCTTTGAAGGAAAAGTTTACAGCACAACAGCCCCTTGTTTGATAAACCACCTGGGGCTCAACTCATCTTTAAGATTAACCACCTGTGGTTTCTCTAAGAGTTTAACAGTCTTGAAGAGTCCTGAGCAGACAGCAGGGGAGGAGCTCTCCACCCCAGTACCTGCCAGAACCACATTTCAAGGACACTAATTAGCCAGCCTCACAGAGAAGAAAGGGGGAAAAAAAGGAAAAACAGACACAGCAGCTTCACAGCCCTCTCCTGTTATCAGCTTACAACATTAACTATTTATTTACCCTTTTCCCTATAAAAGCTCTGAGTCCCTTAGTCTCAGGCCAACACTTCTCTTTTCTTTCTCTTGTGTTGTGCCCTTCCCAACTTTGGAAAATAAAATAAACTTTCTTTCTTTAAAATTATTCTAATCTTTGTGTCAAGAATTCTTTCTCATCCCATGCCAGGAAAATATACTGTTAGAGTGCAGTAGTGTGATATATCTCACCGCAACCTCAAACTCCTGGGCTCCAGCAATCCTCCTGCCTTAGCCTTCTGAGTAGCTGGGAATACAAGTGTGCACCACCATGAAGGCTAATTTATTGTATTTTTTGTGGGGATGAGGTCTTGCTCTTGCTCAGGCTGGTCTCAAACTCTTGATCTCAAGCAATCCTCCTGCCTTGGCCTCCCAGAATGCTAAGATTACAAGGGTGAGCCACCACACCAGCCTCAAAAAAATGTTTTTAAATTACTGTTTATTGAGTATTTGCTATGTCTCAGACACAGTCCTCAGCATTTCACATTGAATTCTCATACAAGTCTTGGGGAGCCTTTATCATTATCATTATTATTATTTTATTTATTTTTTAGAGAGACAGGGTCTTTCTGCCACCTAGCCTAGAGTGCAGTGACACAAACATAGCTCACTCTAACCTCAAACTCCTGGGCTCAAGAGATCCTCCCGTCTAGGTCTCCCAATTTGCTGGGATTACAGATGTGTGCCATCTCAACCAGGATCATTATTACCATCATTTTCTATTCTACAAATAAGGAAATCCCAGTTCAGAGAAGCAATTTGTTTACTCTTTTCATGTGCTTGCTTCCTCTTAATAATATAGTCTTGGATTTTTCCACCTGCATGGAGGTAGGCAGTGAGTCCCATGAGAGCAGCAATCATGGCTTTTCAAGTCTGACAGAACCCAGCATCATGCGGCACTCACTTTGTTCAATGAATAAAAAAATGGATACTTGCATTGGTGTGAGGGCATTTGGGAAGATGTGCTCCAATCTTGGCATTGTATTTTAAACACAAAGGATCTGGGTAATGACAAGAGCAACACAAATCCTATAATGATTGCAAAAGTGTCTTAATATCATAATGTCTGGCACAGAGTTATTAAAGGGCAGTTGCCCTGTCCAGCGCGTTACAATTTACGAAGCTGCCTCTTTAAGTAAAGCCAGAGTTAGGTTCTGTCTTAAACGCCGCGGTGGAGCCACTTAGAACACAGTGGGGATCGGAACAGGGTCCGAGCCGCTTGAGCCAATCGAGTTCACTGTTGCTTCGGACGCGGGTTTGATTTTGTTTGTGGTTAATATTTCAGCTAGACAGTCTCTGGGTAGGCGAGACCTGGGTCCTGTATCTTTATTTGGGTTGCTTGGGTAGGACCGCGGGTTCAGCCCCACCCCTCTCTCAGCTCCTTGGCTCTGGCTCTCGGAACACTGCGCCCCGCACAAAGATGGCGCGGCGGCGGGCTGGGCCAATGGGGAGTGGCGTTGCTCCCGGTTGCCTAGGTAACAGCCAATGGGTAGCCGGAATTGTGCTCGGTGTAGCTGCACGGGATGGCGGCGTCAAGTGGGATAGGCACTGGTCAAAGTGGCGGAGAGGAAGGCGGCGGCGGAGAGCCCCGCGGAGCAGAGGTCCGGGCCACTGGAGCCTGCTTCGGGATGTGACTATCATCCCGAAAGGCCGATCTCAGGTTGGCAGGCGGCGTGGGTAGGAGGGGGCCGGGAGAGTGTGGTCGGTCAGGTAGGGCCTGGGGTGCCCAGCAGGTGGTGACCCAGCTGAGGGGCGCGGCTCCATCCCATACGCACTCACCTTAGGGCGGCTACCCTGGGGGTCCAACACCTGGACCTCCAGTCTCGAGCTCGGGGGTCGAGGCCCAGGAGAGCCCACGGCTCTCGGGATAGCGAGCGGGGGACGCAGGGCTGCGTCAGGAGGGAATGGCAGACCTGTGTGAGCATTAGACCATTTCGGGTGGGTAGATCAGACCCGGGTAACGAGGAGGAGAGGGGCTAGAATGCAAGAATGCCGTGGGAGAAGGTGTTGCCTTGTTGAGGTCCAGGGCTTTGTTTGCTGTGGGGCCTGCTTCTGTCACACTCCAGTGGAAAGAACTCCCACATACCGAGGCCTGGGGAATGGGATGCCACAATTAGTTGATGGGTGGCATCCCTGCCGTCTAGCATCTCCAAACTGCTTAGGCACCAGCAGGAATAACCCTGCTGTATTAGAGCCCAGCCCAGGCGGTCTCCTTTCCTTTGACACAGAATAGTATTACTCCTTAGTTTCCATCATCACTTCCATCATCAAGTCATTGTCGTTATTGTCTTCCTTTTTTGTTTTTTAAACCTTCTTTCTGGTGTCAGTATTTTCTTCTACTCTTTTCACCCTAACCGCCCCACGGTCCTCCTAAATGAGACCTTTGTAGAGTTATGAAACATAACTTTTCACATGGGGAAAGGGTACGTTAGACTTAAAAGAAAAACCAGTTATTTCAAGCTCATTTAAAAACACTTTAAAAAGAATATTTGATTTTTTGTTCTAGGTTTCCTAACAAGCCTAATTTTTGTTCATCAGAGCCTTCATTTTCTTCTCCTTAGGACTGTAAAAGATTTCTTCATAACTGAAAGAACTTTGACAAGACTGTCCTACCATGCGAGGGGTGGCTTTGGGGGAAAAATGTGAAGGCATATGTGGATAGTTAAGGTGTCTCCAAACAGTATTATTCTCTAACTGAAAATGTATTCCCCTTTATGTTAGTTTTTAAAAATACTCTTAATTTGGACACAGATTACTATGAATACTTAAATGTTCTTTAATTAGTTTGGTTTCTTAAAATTAAAAAAAGATAAACAGGATGGAAACAAACATTCTCATTATTGTTTCAGAGTTCTATTTGGAAATGCCTGGGGCAGAAGAAAATAAAGATAGCAGGAAAGCAGTCTATTGTGCAGACTTACAGTGTATTGGTTTACAAGGACAAAATAGTAATTTTCTTTTATGTAAATGTTTGGACTAATCCTTTGCAACCCATCTATCGAGAGTGCAGAAAGGGTGGGTGTCTGTTTAGAAGCATGAATCATCTTGGCTTGTGGCTAGATTCCACGTGTGTATCTGGAGCCTAAAACCCCTAGGCCATCTATTCTCTTTTAAGAGATTATTTGGATAACTGAAGCAAATATTGATTTGCACCCTTATTAAAGTGTTGGGCTTTTCATTTTTCATCAGTGCTGGCTGTACTTTATTAAACTAGATTTGTCTCAATGACTGGTTACTGGTGAAATTTCTTTTGGGGTCAGTGGCTGTGCAGCTATTAATTAGCATGGCTAATTACAGAAGTCAAATTAAAATCCTGACAGTGTCCCAGATAGTGACAAAATCAATTATTTTGGAACATGTAGTGGTTTCTAGCCAAATGTATTCAACCATGGCCTGAGACCCGTGGATTCTACATGTGTTCCCTTTAATTAGTGCCTCTAATTGTGGTCGTGGGAATGGACGTCATTTTGACAAGCATCTGTTGAAGGGAATTTGCTGTATTTCTCTACATCAAAAAGGAATGGAAATTTGTGGTAGATACTATTGAAAACCATAGGAGAGAACGGTAGCAGGGTTAGGTTGAGAGTTGGTGTTCCAGTTACTATTGCTGCATAACAAATTACCCACAAACTGAGCAGCTTGAAACAACCATATGATGCTCATGGATTCTGTGGGTCAGGAATATTTATTTGGCACCATGGGGATGGCCACTCTTTGCTCCATGATATCTCAGATGGAATGTGTGCTCAGTGGCTGGGAGCTAAAATCATCTGAAAGTTCATTCACTGGTTCTTGGTGCCTGGGATAGGATGATTCAAAGAGGAGGACAGCCAACTAGAGCACAAACATATGGCCTCTCTTATGTGGCTTGGCTTTTTCACAGCACATTAGCCTCAGGGTAGTTGGTTTTCTTATGTTGTGGCTCAGATCTCCAAGTGTGAGCATACCAGTGAGTAAGATGGAAGTTGCATCACCTTTTATGATCTAACCTCAGAACATACCATCATTTCTATCATGTTCTACTGGTTGAAGCAGTCACAAGCTTGCTCAGAGTCAAGGGGGAGGGGAGTTAGACTTCACTTTTTAATGGATCAGTGCAAGGTCAAATTATAGATGAAACAAGTAAGACAGGAGATAATTGCCAATATCTTTGGAAATACAGTCTACCACATTTGGTATTAAGAAGATAACGTTTCACATTTCACTGGCTTCTTTAAAATATTTAAGGTATAGTCCCCAAGAGCTAACAGCACACCGAAAGAGCAATTAGGTTTACAACTTGAGAGCTAGTACTTTGCCCATAAATAATCCTCAAACTGGAGAAACATTCCCTTCTTTCAGGGACCTTCTACGGTCTCTCTGGAACAAGATGGGATGCCATTCTTTGGAAGTTGCAAATAGCCTTGAAGAAAAAATAAATAAACACAGGGATGCTCCCCCAATCCCCTGTGTAGTAAATATATTCCTCAAATCTCACAACAATAACTCCAGATTTTGAGGGAAGACAAACTGGTTAGCTGCTGCCAAACATCTAAAGGAGATGCCCTTATCTTATAATCTTCCTGTATAAATAAGGACTTTGTGTTTATGTTTTGGAATGGTTGTTTGATTATAAGATTTAGTAGATGATACAGCCCTTCAGATTCTGACTGACATTTTCTTCCGCTTTGTTGCCCAGGCTAGAGTGAGTGCCGTGGCGTCAGCCTAGCTCACAGCAACCTCAAACTCCTGGGCTCAAGCAATCCTCCCGCCTCCACCTCCCAAGTAGCTGGGACTATAGGTGAGAGCCACCACGCCTGGCTAATTTTTTGTTTCTATTTTTAGTAGAGATAGGGTCTCGCTCTTGCTCAGGCTGGTCTCGAATTCCTGACCTCAAGTGATCTTCTCACCTCGGCCTCCCAGAGTGCTAGGATTACAAGCGTGAGCCACCACGCCCGGCCCCACTGACATGTTTTGAAGGAATGAAGTTTGTACTTTAAGCTGATTTAGTACTATGACTTAATTAGTTCTGGAAGAGCTGAAGGTGGCCCGTGACTGTCAAAATGCCTCTCTGGACTGGAAAGACTTTCTTCTGCAGTTCTGATGGAAAACTGCTTCTCTTCCTCTCATTAATGTTGCATTTGCCATGGAGTCATGTTGACCTGTACCCCAGCACACTCTGATGCTGGGCTGATGATAACAGGCTTGTGAGCCTGAAATTGGATGCTGACCTCGTGGGACATTGATAGGACAGAGATGGCACAATAGGTACCTGCATCACTTCTCAGAAAATAGCCCCCTCCTAGCACTCTGGGAGGCCGAGGCAGGTGGATTGCTCAAGGTCAGGAGTTCGAAACCAGCCTAAGCAAGAGTGAGATCCCGTCTCTACTAAAAGATAGAAAGAAATTAATTGGCCAACTAAAAAAATATATATAGAAAACATTAGCCGGGCATGGTGGCGCATGCCTGTAGTCCCAGCTACTCGGGAGGCCGAGGCAGAAGGATCGCTTGAGCCTAGGAGTTTGAGGTTGCTGTGAGCTAGGCTGACGCCATGGCACTCTAGCCCGGGCAACCGAGTGAGACTCTGTCTCAGAAAAGAAAAGAAAAGAAAAGAAAAGAAAATAGCCCGCAGAGGTTTGGAGGGGCTCTAGTACAAGGAGAAAATGGTCTTTATCTCAGGTACTGCTTATGTGAGAGATACTGGATGTGGAGCTCCTGAGTGACAACCGGTGAAGGGAAAAATCCTGTGGGAGTGGCCCGCAGACATCTCTAGAAGAGCTTTCACAAAGCTGGTCTTCACTATGGGGCTAGAAATGAATGTTTTCCCATATTTGGTTGAGAGCACAGGAATTCTCAGAACTCATCTATCCTCATGGCTGGGATGAAACTGGAGCTTTGAGAGACAGAGCCAAGACGTGGAGGATGTCACTGAGCCCTGCTTTGGTCAGGCCTGGCTGTTTTCACATCAGACCATTTCTGGGCTTGTAGTATCTGTATCAAAAATCATTATGATATAAGGCCAAAGTTATTATTATTATTATTATTTTTTTTGAGACAGAGTCTTGCTCTGTTGCCCGGGCTAGAATGCCGTGGCGTCAGCCTAGCTCACAGCAACATCCTTAAACACTGCTTTCATCATACTACGTTCTTATTCACAAACCCCAGAAGTGTCTTCTTTTCCCCACCTTATCTGCTATAAACTCTTCTGCCTAGCTTTCGGCGGTCTCCTTAAGCTAGCCTGACTTAAAAGCAGAGACTGTATGGTACAGGAAAAAAGAACTAGCCACAGTCAGGAAAAGCTTTTGTGCTAGTTCTAGCTGGGCCACCAACAAACTTCATAACCTCTCTGGTCTTCTGCTTCTCCATCTATAAAATGAGAGAGTTTGGACTAAATGCATGAGGTTCTTTTCAGATTTAAGATTTTGGCTGAGGCTGGGCACAGTGGCTCACACCTATAACCCCAGCACTTTGGAGGCCAAGGCAGGAGGATCTCTTGAGCCCAGGAGTTAGAGATCAGCCTGGGCAACATAGTGAGATCCCCATCTCTACAAAAAAAAAAAAAAAAAGAAAGATTTTGGCTGAGTGTACCTACATAGATTTATTTCCTGTTACTTCCTAAATAAACCCTCATCTATAGTAAGACCAGGCTTCCTATTTTCTCATTGAACATCCCATGTTTATGTTGCCCTTTGTGCTCTCATCCCCATGTGTTCTCAGTCTGGCTTGCCCTTTGCCTTCTCCACTGTTGGTTTTATTTTTTTTTTATTTTATTTTTTTTTTATTGTACCTCTAGTTTCATGCTGGACAATCCACTGTTGGTTTTAAATTCTGCCCATCCGTTGTCTTTAATTTCTGCCATCCAAGCTGGCCCTTGATCACATTATCTCTGCTGTAATTCAGTGTTTCAACTTGTCAGTCTTATCAACTAGATTGTAAACTCATCAAGGGAAAAGACTGTATTTTATACATCAACTATAGATCCATCCTCCTTTCCATCCCAGATTATAGAAAATGGGAACTGACTGGAAACTTTTAAGACAAATGGGAGGATAAGAGTTCTTGGGAAGAGGTGGAGAGGATGGTAGTGGTGGCCGTGATGGTTGGAGAGGTGGGTATTTGTGTTAAATGTACCCAAGGTAGCATATACTTGCCAGGCTGGTAGCCTTTAGAATGTATCTACAAAATTGCTTTGCAGTCTCTCCTCCAGCCACCCCATGACACTGGTCCTCCTTTGCTTATTTCCTGCAGTTTTCATCTCTTTCTTCTGTAAGCTGTCACCATGACCCTGACAAAAGGTTCCTTCACCTACTCCAGTGGGGAGGAATATCGTGGCGAATGGAAGGAGGGTGAGAAGGAGCCCTGGAGGGTATCCAGTGATGAACACTTCATTTGCTGGAGGACAAATACATCAGAATGTATAGCCAACTTTACAGATCTTCATTTCCAACTCCAGGATTTAATTCCAGATAGTGCCTTTCCTTTATTCTATTTTAGGATTAAATAAAGACATTAGAAAATGCTTTTGTTAATCTAACCTCCAAAAATGAGTTATATCTTTCCATTTCTAAATTTGCAGTGTTTTAACATCCTTTCATCTTTTAGTGGTATTATTTAGGAATGTTTTAAATAAATGCTAATGTACCCAGCAGAGTGAAATGAATTAAGTGCCTGTAAATTAGAGAGTACAGAATTCATTGCAATGACTTGGTTCCAGGGAATCATAAGAAGTTACAGAAGGTCTGGAAATTAGGGCAGACACTCAAGAGCAAATGACATTCATTGCCTTGAATTTCCTGTGACAGCTCGTTATGTTTGGAAGTATCTGTTCGTGGGAACAGTAAAATTCTTTGTAGCCTGAGACTATCCAGGAAATAATTTTTTTTTTTTTGAGACAAAGTCTCAACTCTGTTGCCTGGGCTAGAGTGCCGTGGTGTCAGCCTAGCTCACAGCAACCTCCAACTCCTGGCTCAAGCGATCCTCCTGCCTCAGCCTCCTGAGTAGCTGGGACTACAGGCATGCGCCACCATGCCTGGCTAATTTTTTCTATTTTTTGGTAGAGACAGGGTCTTGCTCTTGCTCAGGCTGGTCTCAAACTCCTGAGCTCAAATGATCCGCCTGCCTCAGCCTCCCAGAGTGCTAGGATTACAGGCGTGAGCCACCGCGCCTGGCCGCAGGAAACTATTTAATGTCATTCATTTTGGAAACACAATCTAGTGACTTTAAAGTCTCCTGGGTCCAGTCTTAGCAAGCCAAGAACTGCTCTGAGGAAACTGGAGTATTCCCGCTTACCTAGGTGAAGGGCAGTTCATGCTGTTACCAGACACGTGCCTCATTCTTTTCACATTAGATCCCTGCAGCTGATAAATTCTTGAGCTTTGAGACTCTGTACAGGTGTGATGTGACCTTGTTTCCTTCAATCCCAGGCCTTTCCTCCTGCCTCCCAAATACCTGCTGTCCCCTTTAATATGGGCTGTGAGAGGAGAGACTTCCTGCTGGGCAGTCTGTATCCACCAAAAGAACCCCTCACACTCTGTTTGAAGGGCGTGATTGCTCTCCCAGCCTCTCGTTCTGTTTTCTGGTCAGTTCGGTGGGTAAGTACAACCCTGTTGACATAACACAGCTCAAACCAGTGTTACTGGTCAGGCTGTTAGTAGCTGCATGGTGCCAATGGGTACTTTTATTTTTTCTCAGAGAGGCAAATGTTGAGGCTCTGAGTTAGGCTGCTTGTTGCATTTGCATTCTTACTCTACCACTTAGAGCTCAGTGATCTTAAGTTATTTAGCTTCTCCTTGCTTCAATTTCCCCATCTGTAAAATGGGAATAAAAATAGTACTGTGGCTAGGCGTGGTGGCTCACGCCTCTAATCCTAGTACTCTGGGAGGCCAAAGTGGGAGGATTGCTTGAGCTTAGGAGCTCAAGATCAGTGTGAGCAAGAAGGAGACCCCCATCTCTACTAAATATAGAAAAATTAGCCTGGCATGGTGGCACACACCTGTAGTCCCAGCTACTCGGGAGGCTGAGACAGGAGGACCGCTTGAGCCTAAGAGTTTGGGGTTGCTTTGAGCTAGGCTAACGCCACGGCACTCTAGCCCGGGCAACAGAGCAAGACTCTGTCTCAAAAAAAAAAAAAAAAACAAAACTCAAAATAGTATTCTATCTACCTCATAAAGTTACTATGAGGATTAAATAAGATAAATACAAAATGCTTAGAGGAATGGCTGACACATAGTAAAGTCACTATAAACATTAGCTGTTGTTATTTTCAAGTGCTCTCTTACCATTCATACTTGGAGTGACCTGCTTCAAATTGGATGGTTGTGACATAAGATGGGAAGGCCCTAGGAACTGCTTCTCTTCTCTCCTTTGTGGATAGGGTGACAGAAGGTAAGGGATGCTAGATGAGTGAGAAGGGACCCTGAAGCTGCTCCATTGCAACCTGACACCTGTCCTGCTCTTTGCTCAGGTCGCAGACATGGTTTTGGTCAACTGATGTTTGCAGATGGTGGCACCTACCTGGGTCATTTTGAGAATGGACTCTTTAATGGCTTTGGGGTACTGACCTTCTCAGATGGTTCAAGGTGGGTATTAGGTCATTCTTTTCTCAGCTTTAAACGGGGGAGGCTCTGATATAAAAATAGGGCATTGGCAAATAAATGGTCAACCCTGAGCTTGTCCCAGGCCCTACAGAATACAGGCAAGGAGTAAGCAGTTCTTTTATTGGTTATTTTTAAAATAGATCTAGAATCTGAAATGTCAAGGAGGTGAATGACCTTCCACCCTACCTCCAGTCACTCCTTATCTTCTTTCCTTGAGATTAGGGCCTCGTATCATACATACTCTCTGATCCTTCTCCGCTGGTTGGGAATGAGTGGGTAAAGCTATGAGACAAGCACAATCAGCTTTGCTTCTGGGCATTATTGAATAACACATATTGGCCGGGTGCGGTGGCTCACGCCTATAATCCTAGCACTCTGGGAGGCCGAGGCGGGAGGATTGCTCAAGGTCAGGAGTTCGAAACCAACCTGAGCAAGAGCGAGACCCCCGTCTCTACTAAAAATAGAAAGAAATTAATTGGCCAATGAAAAATATATAGAAAATATTAGCTGGGCATGGTGGTGCATGCCTGTAGTCCCAGCTACTCGGGAGGCTGAGGCAGAAGGATTGCATGAGCCCAGGAGTTTGAGGTTGCTGTGAGCTAGGCTGACGCCACGGCACTCACTCTAGCCCGGACAAGAGAGTGAGACTCTGTCTCAAAAAAATAAAAAAATAAAAAATAACACATATTGGCAGCTGCTTGACTTAGTTAACCTGAACAGTTAACTTACCCCTGAAGGCTAACTTCTTGGTGTTTCCGCAGGTACGAGGGGGAGTTTGCCCAGGGCAAGTTTAATGGCGTTGGAGTCTTCATGCGACATGACAACATGACCTTTGAGGGGGAATTTAAAAATGGCAGAGTAGATGGTTTTGGTAAGTTGCAACCCAGCAGAATGGGTGACTTAGGTGAGCGCAATACAGGTGGAAATACACCTTTTTAGTTTTAGTTCTTCTGTAGATGTCCAGCAATCGATAGTGATCTTGCCCTAATACTTATCCATTGAACTCACCAATACAGTCCTCCTGAACAGAGCTGTGGGTTTTTCTCGGCTTTTGCATATCAAGCTGATCTCTGAGATGTTGAGTGCCGTTGTCACTCCCATATTTTCTCTGTCCTCCTCAAAGGCCTGCTGACTTTCCCTGACGGCTCTCATGGCATACCTCGCAACGAAGGTCTTTTTGAGAACAACAAGCTGCTGCGGCGTGAGAAGTGCTCTGCGGTTGTCCAGCGGGCCCAGAGCGCCTCCAAGTCAGCCAGGAACCTCACTGCCTGACGGGGCTCTGGGCCCCAGCTGACAAGTATTGGGTAAAGCCGATGCTCCTGTTGTTCACTCAAGGTGAACAAATGAACCAGACCCGAGATGAGATGACAATGACCATGGAACAGAAGCCCGTGATGCGCTGTCACCTGCCTATCAGGAATTTGATCACGGAAAAGTGCTGAGGATTCTGGCCCATAGACCCTGCAGCAGTTGTGAGCACTTCTGTCTTTCCCTGACCCTATGTGCTAGAGGACAGATGAGCTGCCTTTTCTTGCTTGTTGATACTCTCTGTTCCTAAGACCTTGGGTTACCCAGTGTCTTCTGTAGCCTTCTACTTCCTTGGGATAGCGGAGTCTGCTGCGGCCTTCTGTTACACTTCCTTTTCTGCCAAGTGATACAGAGTCTTCATTCTGCCTACATTTGAGGCAGATGATCCTAGCCCCAACTTAGGGCCAGTGCTTGTGCTACCCTGGAGAAATAAGGAAAAATATAAGGGTGGCTTAGACAGTATGGCAGCCTGTGAAAGTCAAGGCCAGAGCTTTTCTGTGCCCCTTTTTCACTGCTGCTTGGAATCATGGCTCCAGGCTTCCACTTTGTCATTCGTCTCTTCTTATTGCCCCTGGGAGGGATTTAGTAAGAGTGCTGTTTCCTTCTCCCTTGACTTTACAAGCTGTTTTCCTTCACTGAGTTCCAGCAGATAATCCCTGTCTGTGCCTCTCTCCTCCTTAGATATGGGACAGGATCCATTTATGGGCTAGCCAAGAAAGAAGGCGATAAACAGTAATCCTATAACTTGTATTCATGACTTACTCCAGGGCAAAGGGCAGAATATTCGGGCCACTTCAGGCCCTACCATGGAGTGAACTGAATCTATAAAGGTGGCCTGGGCTGACACAGTTCCTTCTCAGTGGACCAGTAGATTAGACTCACCTCAGCCCCTGCGGTTAGGGTAGAATTGGACCCACCCTAGGACTGCGGGGAACTAAAAAAACATTTGGCTCTTTGCACTTGGTTCACTGTAACTTTTCTAGCCTTGATTGTCAGGCATGGGATCGAACCTTAACTGATAGGATCCCTGCACAGTTCATCACGGAGGCCCCATTACCCTGTGACTCAAATGTGCCCCCCCAGGCACCCGTCCTCACACTTGATGTCTCCCTAACAGCAGATTGTGGTGGAAATTATAGCCGTGTGCCTCTATTTATTCTCTGAATTGTACTGTAGAAACAAGTGTTTATGAAGAATAAACAAATCAGCAGAACTGCCTATACCTAGTTTTCCTGACTTTCTGGCCCTGCATCCTCATGAATATCAACCCGTTTGCTGTTTCTAAAAGTTAATCAGGAATCAAGGGCTTGGAACTGAGGCTGCACATGTTACTACAAAATATCTAATTTCCAAAATCTCTACAGAGTAGGAGGTATGAACTTCTTTTTTGTACCAGAGAAGCTCAGTTTGCCCCAACTAGTAAGGGCCCTAGAGCTGGGTGGGATTTGTGTCCCATCTTTCTAATTCCAACTCCCATTGCACTGGGCTCCTCTCCCCCTGAGACCTGTTATTGCCAGATGTCATGGGTTACCTATGGAAAGTCAGCTCCTGTCTGGGTTTCCCTTTCTTTGCGATGAATAGAGCAGTGGAACACTCACCTGCCGTGCTAACCCTTTTATACACATGATCTTCTTCAGTCCTCACCACAGCCCTGGGAGGAAGGTGCTGTTACCATCCCTGTGTTACAGATGAGGCCCAGGGAAGTTAAGTAGTTCCCCCAAGGTAAAGACTCTAAGAGGCAGATTGTAGAACTTAAACCCAGACCTGTTTAAGCCTAGAGACTGAGCTCTTAACCAGTATACTAGCCTGCCTCCCCAGCCCTAACTTTTCCCCCGAGCCCTGAGCCTGATTCTCCTCTGAGTCCAGCTCCTCTGAGAGTTGCCTGTGAGAGGACCCAGGGGCAAAGCCCCAAGTTCGTACCATCCAGATGCCTGGTTCTGGTTGAAGACTGGGATCTTTTACATTCTCTCCACTGGCTTCTGCCCTAAACAAGGATCTATTTGCCTCTCTGACCTTACACTTTCTTTATAATGAGTAATTTAAAAAATATATATCTCAGTTTTTCTGCCATTAGTCAGATATTACCGCTGAAAAGGGTTAAACATTTTGGAGAAAGTAGCCTTTTTGATTAAAGTGCCAAGTATTTCTAAATAACTCTTTCTGTGTATGTGTGTGTGAGAGAGAGAGACAAGGTCTCGCTCTGTCATCCGGCTGGAGTGCAGTGGCATCATCATAGCTCACAGCAACCTCAAACTCCTGGGCTCAAGCGATCCTCCTGCCTCAGCCTCCCAGGTAAGTAGCTGGGATTACGCATGCGCCACCATGCCCGGCTAATAAATACCTCAGTTGCTCTCTTTTGCCTCTTACCCTTTCCCCAGGCCGCACTAATCTAATGCCTATTTGCTCAGTATTGTTAGGGCCTCTCTCAGAGCTGGGAAAAAGCAGACCACGAGAGCTCAATTGCCTCTAGGAAGGTTCTGGCCAGGAAACCCAGACCTCTGGCCAGGAAACTAAGATCTGCATAGCAGTGGAGTGTCCATCTGTATATAGCCACACTAGTTTTACTTATTAAACTTTATTATAGTAACAAAGTGATGATTGTTTTATTTATTTTTTACATAGGCCTATGGTATAGAAGGAAAAGTGTTTATATCTAATAATAAAAGATATAAAAGCCGAGTGCCTATAGGCAAGAGGATAGCCTTGTCTCAGGCCAAGTCCCCTTCCCTAATGTTTCAGACCTGGGCTGGCCAGAATAGTTGAGAATGTAACATTTAGCCACCAGGTGTCATGATCTACCAATCTGACAAGCCACTGGTCTGTGTGCTCATGGTTAGAATCAAGGCTATAGATACGAATATGGGATGAATGAAAGTAGATTTAGAAAGGGCATTGTGGCTGGAATGCAACTTGGGGGGACCTTTCAAAGACCAGTGACACTTTCCTGATGAAATTTCCTAACCTATTGCTTTCCCTGGAGGGAGTCAGAACTTGAGTTCTTAGGCAGTTCCAGCTGCATTGTGCCAGACTCAGGTTTGTAGCCCCAAGTCTAAGTAATCACCCCTCAGTAAAACAAAGTCCCTTACTGTGCCAGTTGCACCTCTGCCCTTCCCCTCTGGCTCATGCTTCATGTGCCTCAGGGCATAGGAGAGCATCCACAGTAGAAAGGCAGGTAAGAAATTCCTCCTTCCCAGTGTGAAGACTGGGAAGACTGTGTCTACAAACAGAGTTTAGGATACAAAAGTGAGAAGTCATGGGGCTGTGAGATAGGAGATGTGCATGGGCTTGCCTCGGAGAAGGCTACCTGGAGGGTGGAAGTAGGGAGCCTCTACCCCAATCCCTCGTGCTCCTCTTTAGGCTGCAGGTGCAAGGCAGGAGGCTGAGATGGGCTCAGGCCCACATGGACCCTGCTTTCCCTCAGAGCCAGCCATTGCTGGTGAAATCCACGCGCAGTGCCTCCTCGTCCGCGGGCCTCAGCTCCTGCAGTGGGGACCGGCAGGGGCCTCCGTAGTAGCCAAACCAGTCCATGGCTTTCTTCAGCCCTGGGATCCCGAAGCGCCGGGTCACCTGAGGAGTGGGGTGTGTCAGCTGGGGGAATCCCTTGCACACACCCAGAAAGTTGGAGTTCCCACCCTCCTCCCCCAGTGAAGTAGCTTCCAAATCCGTGGCACTCAGGGTAGACTGGGTATCCAGATTTAGAAAAGCAGGTCAGTAATGGCAAAATGCAAAAATGTCAGATTAAGGAAGGGAAGTGCCTCCTTTGGTTTTGGAGAAAAAGCCACCACAACAGGGAGGAGAACAGCATTCAGTCCTTGAGCTGGGGTGGGAGAAAGCAGCAAGGCTGTGGGATCTGCGCACTAAAGCTTCACCAGTCAGCAGCCCAGCTCCCTGGAAACTCTAAATGCCCCCACAGGAAAAACAGCATATTGTGGCCAAAGAAGTTTCATTGTGTAATCGTGTATCATTTACTTATTATCTCTGAGCAAGTTCTCTTGTCTGAAAAATGAAAGGGCTGAACAACATCATCTCTAAAGGCTTTTCCATTATAATGGGGGACCTCCAAAGCTATTGTCATAATTTAAAATCATGTATAGAATTTTACAGGATAAATGAAACATCAAGTTTCTTTGCTTTTGGTATAGCAGCTGGTTATTTGGTGCTAATCAGAAGTGTTAGATGAATCTTTCACTGCTTAAAAACTAGGAAAGTAATCCTTACTTAACACAGTTTTATTTGGTGGGCAGCTAAAACCTTAGAATTGTGGGCTTAATGAAGGCTGAAAATAATTAGAGGTTGTTAGGGGTAAAGGTCAGGACCCATTGATGAAAGATTGACTAATAACTACTCACTGCTAGAGCACAGTAGGCTTTACAAGCATGGAATTTTTTCCTGGAATGGGCGGTAAGCCACTGTCCTCCAGGCCCAGCCCCCCATGATGTTACAGCCTGGCCTTTTTACCTAAAACCTGAGTAGGTGGGAAGAGGGGAGAGGATGGAACAAGAGGTACCTAGAGAAAAGCTTGCTCCTACCATGAGTTTCTGAAGATCTCTGGCATGCCCTCTGTTCAGACCCTGAGAAAGGGCTGAACACTTTGGAGGTAAAGACTGCAGAAAGTCCTAAATATAGCCGGGGGCAGGAGGCAGGGTGGTGGGAAGGGGGAGGAAGGACATTGTGTTCAACCAGGGCAGGGCAATAGAGTGACATCAAGCTACCGCTGGGGTGTCTGAGTGTACAGCCCAGGCAGCAGAAAGGTGTTCCAGGCATTCCTGAGTGTGTGCCCAGAGCTGGCACAGGAGAGAGCACGGAATGAAGGGTGATAGGAGAATGTGGGATGACACGCACAGAGCTAGGATGGCAGCTAGGCATCCTCTCTTCCCCAGGGGCAGCCCAAGCTGCTTTGTCTGTGAAACACCTACCCCATAGAGATGTCACAAGGGCCGGATGAAAAAAACACCGCTAATATTAGACCAGTCCCCCAGGAGCCCTGAAAGCTCCTCCTTTTCCTGTCCCTGTGGCATGCAGGTTCTGGACCTTCTTTCACAGGTGGACGGGAGTGGACAAGCAGAGGTCCCAGTGGAACATCAAGTATGCATGGGACAGCCTGTGCCCTGGTGGGCTCAGATGAAAGCCCCTCATTTCTGTAAGTTCTTACAGCCTATTTATAGAGTATCTGATCCCTGGAGCACCTTCACATCCAGGGAGACTCATGCTGTCCTTTCTCTAAATCTGCATTTATCTGCCCTTTGAGGTCAGAATACAAACTGTGAGGGAGATCTAGAGCCCACCCACCACTTTACCCAAACAAAATATTGTTGTGGAGTGCCTAGCTCACCCTGGGATTATGGTGAAGCTAATGAGGCACTTACTCAGATGCAAAACTCACAGGAATGCCAAAAAATTCAATAATCAAGACAAAATTTCTTTTTTTTTTTTTGAGACAGAGTCTCACTCTGTTGCCTGGGCTACAGTGAGTGCCATGGCACCAGCCTAGCTCACAGCAACCTCAAACTCCTGGGCTCAAGCAATCCTTCTGCCTCAGCCTCCCAAGTAGCTGGGACTACAGGCATGCGCCACCATGCCTGGCTAATTTTTTCTATATATTTTAGTTGGCCAATTCGTTTTTTTCTATTTTTGGTAGAGACGGGGTCTCGCTCTTGCTCAGGCTGGTCTCGAACTCCTGAACTCAAATGATCCGCCCGCCTCAGCCTCCCAGAGTGCTAGGAATACAGGCATGAGCCACCGCACCCGGCCCAGAATTTTACTTTCCAAGCAAGAGATTGAGAATTTCTATCCTGGGGAAGCTATCCAGGTCAAGTAGAAATTTTCCCTAAAGATACAGAGGTTCATCAAGACACAGGCCACCAAAGATGGCCACCACTTCACATCATGTTCAGAGAAGCTCAAAGTTGATAAGCCCTACTCACTAGCTCAGAACTTTCAATAGTTTTTTAAACTCTTATAAAACAGACAACCCAAGATTTAGCAGACATTCCAGGAAAGCCTCTAATTCAGAATATTAAACTTAAAGAACACTATAACCAGAAAGAAAATGCATGAAAAAGGAAATATTTAGGAAACAAATAAGAGGTCTTAAAATTAAAAAGTGTAATAACAGAAATGAAAAAAAAGTAGTGGAAGATAAAGTTGAGGAAATGTCAGAAAGTAGAGTAAAAAGACAATGAAATGGAAAATAGAAAACAAAATATAAAATTAGAAGACCAGTCCAAGTGGTCCAACATCCAGAAAGTGATGTCAGAAAGCAAAGAGAAGAAATCATCAATGATGCAACTCAAGAAAACACCTCCAAACTAAAAGACACAAGTTTTCCAATTAAAAGTTTGTGCTGAGTGCTCAGTACAATGTGGGGAGAAAAATGGGCCAATCCCAAAGAATGCTATGGAGAAATTTCAGAAACCCTAAGGACAAACTTTTAGAGGGGAAAAAAATAAAACAGGTCACATACAAGGGATCAAGGATCAGAACGGTTTCAGATTTCTCAGCACCAACACTGGAAGCTTAAAGACAATGGTGTTATGCTTTCAAAATTCCAACAGAGAGAGATTTCTAACCATCAATCTTGGTGAGAGCTTTCTGATCATTGCAATGCAAAAGAAAACACAAGTTTGCCCAAATAAGAGAAATACTTCCATTTTTACACATGTGTTTGGATATACATAAAATATCTCTGGAAGGATACACAAGAAGCTAGAAGCTAGTAGCTGTGGTTCCCTCTGGAAAGGAGAACTGAGTGCTATGGAGAAAGGGTGTAGAGGAGACTTAATTTTCACTGCTTACTTTTTTCTGTTCCCTTTGAATTTTATACAATGCATGTCTCATGTATTTGAAAAATAAATGAAATATATTTTCTTTTAAAGGTAATATTGAGATGCCCTTTTTTAAAAAAAAAAACCCATTAGATTGGCAGAGCTAAGTTCAGTAAGACACCGTGCTAGGGAAGGTGCAGGGAAGTGCGGGCTCTGTGGATGGGAAGGTAAATTGGCACAGCCTCTGTGGAGGGCAATGTGGCAATAACTGTGAAGGAGTGCACGTATCTTTGACCTAGCAGTTCCATTGCTAGGAATTGTCATACAGATAAAAGTGAGGAATAATATGTGCAAATTATTTATTGCAGCATCATGGCATTTTTGCATTGTTTTCCCTGCAAGAAAGGAAACTAGTCTGTTGGATGGAGTACGAGGGAGATTTTTCACTGCATACTTTCCTACTTTTGAATTTTGAATCTCATGAATGTATCATCTATTTTTTTTAGAAAAGGAAATCATATCATATCCCTTAAAATTTTATAACTTCTTTTCCCTATTTTAAAAAGCAATAAATAATGTGAAAAAGACAAGTCACATGTTGAAAGAAGAGACTTACAATGCATATAACCAATAAAGGACTAGTATACACATAATATTAAAGAATTCCTATGAATCAACAAAAAAAGCAAGAATCCCACAAAAACATGGACAAGACCATGAAAAGGCAATTCATAGAAGAGGAAACCAGAATGACCAATAAGCAGATTTCTTAAATGCTCGACATCATTAAAACAATAATGAGATATCTCACATCTATCAGTTTGGGAAAATTTAAATATCTGACAGTTTCAAAAACTCTCATATTGCTGGTGGAAGTAAATAAATTGGAGTGATCTCTTTGCAGAACAAGTCACGGTCTTCAGGTGTACTATAGGTAAGGTATAATTAAAAACACACCAAATAAAAACATAAAAGGAAAGATGGAATAGATTGTAAATTTAAAAACTATAAGCAAACTAATTCCCAAAGAAAAGAAGAGACAGTCTCAACATGTATCTTTGCCCTTGGAGAATCTCTAATTCTCCTCTAAGGAAGGGTGGAGGCTATTCAGGTAATTTGACCATACTCGGGGTCCCGCTGAGTCATCTCCAAGAGTGGGCTCTGTCCACCTCTTCATCCCCATTGAAGGCGACTCAGCTGACTGTCACTGACTGGGGGTGAGGGAGTTTGGTATTTTCCCCTCCTCTGTGGTGTGAACACACACCTGTGCAACCCCAAAAGAACACTCCATATGCTCTTTACTTTGAGTTCCCCAAGCAAGCTGCCATGCTGTAAGGGGGAGCAAGGAGACCACGTGCCTCTTACAGAACTCACCCCAATGGGCGATACGTGCAGTCTCCTCGCCCAGACCTTCAGCAGGTGAGGCGTGTAAAGTACAGCACCCTCCCCCCTTCCTTATGCTACCTCATTCTCCCCTCTCCCCAGGGCTCTTTTAAGTGTCTCTCCTCCCAACTTTGAGCCTTCCCTCCTTTCACAGACTACAACCCTTTCCTCAGCATTTGGCAAGGCCCATGTTTCCTCTAGTATCTATAAAATCTTCAAAACCTACAGCATCAGTGGGAAGTCATAGCCATTCTTTCTCAGCCCTTCCGTGCGACTCGATGGAAAGAGTCAGAATCTGAATGCCTGGAGTTGGAGGACAGGAAGAGGACATGGAGGTATTTTTGCCCTGTGGAAGGTAATTCCCTCCCACCTCGCTTTCTTCCATCACTTTGAAGTATTCTTTAAAAAGCAAAGAATGATAAAAATTTAAAATCCAGACATTAGTTGATCTTCCATTATATATGAGTTTCATATCTAACATAACGTTAAACCATATTTTGCTAAAAAAGCTTCAGGGTCATTTTACCTTTTGGTTATAAAATTTAAATAGCCCTTTAACTTGACCTGGGAGGTAAATATCTGTATTAATCAGGGTTCTCTAGAGACACAGAAGAAATAGAATGTGTATGTATACAGAGAGAGATTTATATTAAGGAACATGCTTCCAGTGGTTGTGGAGGCTTGGCAAGTCCAAAATCTAATGGAGTAGGTTGGCAAGCTGGGGACTCAGGGAAGAGTTACAGTTCGAGTCCAAAAGGAATCTGCTGGCAGAACTTTTTATTGCTTGGGGGGAGGTCAGTCTTTGTTTTATTAAGTCCTTCAACTGATTGGATGAGGCCCACCCACATTATGGAGGGCAATCTGATTTACTCAAAGTCCACTGATTTAAATGTTAATCTCATCCAAAAAGCACCCTCACAGAAACATCCAAACTAATGTTTGACCAAATATCTGGAAACTATGGTCCAGCCAAGCTGACGGATAAAATTAACCATCACGATAACCAGAATATAAAAGGTAAACAAGGTATAGAAATGAAATGCAAGTATATTTTTAAGTCAAAAAGCAGTAAGCTTGATCTTTGATTTAAGTCAAAAAGCAGTAAGCTTGCTCTTTGATGATCACTAAATTTATAGTGCAAAGAAAATAATGAAAACAGTTTGAATTTATAAAAACAAACAACGCGAGGTGGTAAAAATAGAAGAAACAACCCAAAAATGCATGAAGAAATTGAAAGAAGCACAACTATATTTTTTAATGATCTGAATCCTTCATTCATTCAACAAATAACATTTATCATTTATTCAACTGTTACGGACTATGCATATGTCTAAGATCACCTTAGGCACTGGGGATGTAGCAAAAACAGGGTAGATAAAGTTCCTGCCCTCAAGGTGCACGTAACCTAGCACTGGAGAGAGACATTAAACAAATAAATTATAGAATTAAGTAATCAAAATTGCAATGAATACTGAAAGGAAAGTAGAGGATGCTATAAGATGTACTACTCAACTAAATCTGAGAGGTTAGGGTAGAGTTTCCTGAGGAATATGTAAAACAGAAATAAGATTTTTGGTTTCAAAATATAAGAAGATAGAATAAAAATGTTTAATGTGAAATAAAACCCTGTTTCCAAATGGGATGACTCAACTAGCGACAGGCTGTGTTCCCTACTAAAACAAGCAGAAATTGGAACAAAATAAAGCATCTCTTTTAAGGCAGAGGAGAGCTCCTGACTCAATGAGAACTGGAGGAGCTAAGACTCCAGGGTTCTGAGTTCTGCAGTCTCTGTACCCAGGAGTCATTTGCTGATTCTGTGAGTGGGTCCAAGGCTGAATAACCCCAGGCCTTGCACCCATGCAAGGCCACTGTAGGGAGACAGAGACCAGTAGAGTTATTGGAGGAGATTTGCAAGGCCCCCACAGAACAGCTGTCAAATTCTGAGGATGCACAAGGGTGAAGTCCAAAAATAGAAACAGAAAGTCTCTGAAAGCAGAACAGAGCCTTCAGAAATCTTGTGAAAACAAAGATTAGAATTCTGGACTCACCAGGGGAAGGGGCATGGAGAATACACCAGGATTTCTGTTGAAAATCCTGAAGAGACAGGAGTGAAATCAAGACAGACTGAGCCTTACCAGGGCTGCAGCTCAGCCTCAACTCAGCACACTCCATATGGGATTCCAGTGACCAGCCGCCGATTAGAAATTAGATGCTTCATAAAATTAATATAATTTTTTTTTTTGAGACAGAGTCGCACTCTGTTGCCCAGGCTGTAGAGTGCCGTGGCATCAGCCTAGCTCACAGCAACCTCAAACTCCTGGGCTCAAGTGATCCTTCTGCCTCAGCCTCCCGAGTAGCTGGGACTACAGGCATGTGCCACCATGCCCGGCTAATTTTTTACAT
>CAUYRT010049058.1:0-16641 GCA_963574885.1 Lepilemur ruficaudatus
TTTTTCCTTTGGGTAGATGCCCAGTAATGGGATTGCTGGATGAAATGGTAGTTCTACTTGTAGCTCTTTGAGGTATCTCCATATTACTTTCCACAGAGGTTGTACTAGTTTGCAGTCCCACCAGCAGTGTATGAGTGTTCCTATCTCTCCACATCCATGCCAACATTTATTATTTTGGGACTTTTTGATAAAGGCCATTCTCACTGGAATTAAGTGATATCTCATTGTGGTTTTGATTTGCATTTCCCTGATGATTAGAGATGTTGAGCATTTTTTCATGTTTTTTGGCCATTAGTCTATCTTTTTTTGCAAAGTTTCTGTTCATGTCCTTTGGCCACTTTTTAATGGGGTTGTTTGATTTTTTCTTGTTGATTTTCCTGAGTTCTATACAGATTCTAGTGATCAACTCTTTATCAGATGTGTAGCATACAAATATTTTCTCCCATTCTGTAGGTTGTCTGTTTGCTCTCATGATCGTTTCCTTGGCTGTGCAGCAGCTTTTAAATTTGATCAGGTCTCATTTATTTATTTTTGTTGTTGCTGTGATTGCCTCTGGGGTCTTCTTCATAAATTCTTTGCCTAGGCCAATGTCTGTAAGAGTTTTTCCAACATTTTCTTCTAGAATTCTTATAGTTTGATGGCTTAGATTTAAGTCTGTTATCCACCATGAGTTTATTTTTAGGAGAGGTGAAAGGTATGGATCCTGTTTCAGTCTCCTACATGTGGCTATCTATTTATCCCAGCACCATTTATTGAATAAGGATTCTTATCCCCAGTGTACATTTTTGTCTGCTTTGTCAAAGCTTAGGTGGCTATATCAGGATGGTTTTATATCTGTGTTGTCAGTCCTGTTCCATTGGTCTATGTCTCTGTTCTTGTGCCAGTGCCATGCTGTTTTAGTTACTATAGCCTGGTAGTGTAGCTTGAAGCCTGGTAAATTGATGCCTTCCAATTTGTTCTTTTTGCTTAAGATTGCATTTGCTATATGGGGGATTCTCTGAAGTGTAGAATTGTTTTTTCTAGATCTTCAAAAAATTATGTTGGCATTTTAATAGGGATTGCATTGAATCTGTAGATCACTTTGGGTAGTATAGACATTTTAACAATGTTGACACTGCCGACCCATGAGCATGGTATGGTTTTCCACCTGTTTACATCCTCTGCTATTTCCTTCCCCAGTATTTTGTAGTTCTCCCTGTAGAGGTCTTTTACCTCCTTAGTTAAATATATTCCTAGGTATTTCATTTTCTTTGTTGCTATTGTGAAGGGTATTGAGTCTTTGATTTGGTTTTCAGTTTGACTGTTGTTGGCATATAGGAATGCTACTGATTTCTGTACATTGATTTTGTAGTCTGAGACTTTGCTGAATTTGTTTATCAATTCCAGTAGTCTCATGGCAGAATCTTTGGAGTTTTCTAGATGTAAGATCATATAATCAGCAAAGAGTGATAGTTTGATTTTTTCTGCCCCCATTTGGATGCCCTTGATTTCCTTCTCTTGTCTGATTGCTCTGGCTAGCACGTCCAGCACTGTGTTGAATAGAAGTGGCAATAGAGGGCAACCTTATCTGGTTCCAGTTCTAAGTGGGAATGCTTTCAATTTTTCCCTGTTCAGTACGATGTTGGCTGTGGGTTTGTCATATATGGCTTGTATCATTTTTAGGTAAGTCCCATCTATGCCTATTTTGTTAAGCGTTCTTATCATAAAAGGGTTCCGAATTTTGTTGAATGCTTTTTCTGCGTCTATTGAGAGGATCACATGGTCTTTGTTTTTGCTTCTATTTATGTGGTGAATTACATTTATAGATTTGTATATGTTGAACCATCTGTGCATCTCTTGGATGAAGCCCACTTGGTTGTGATGGATTATTTTTTTGATAAGCACTTGCATTCAGTTGACTAGGATTTTGTTGAGAATTTTTACATCTACATTAATGAGGGATATTTGTCTGTAGTTTTCTTTTTTTGTTGCATCCTTTCCTGTTTTGGTATGAGGGTGATGTTGGCTTCATAAAATGTTTTGGGGAGGAGTCTTTCCTTCTTGATGTTGTGGAATAATTTCTGCAGGATAGGCACCAGTTCTTCTTTGTAGGTCTGGTGAAATTTCGATGTGAAATCATCCGGTCTGGGACTTTTCTTTTTAGGAAGGTTTTTTATTGCTGCTTCAATTTCGGTACTCAATATTGGTTTGTTCAGGAATTCAGTTTCTTCCTGATTGAGTCCAGGGAGGCTCCAAGGTGTTTCTAAGAATTTGTCCATTTCCTCCATATTTTCAAGTTTATATGCATAGAGGTTTTTATAGTATTAATAGATGATATTTTGTATTTCCATGGTATCATTTCAAAGAACTGGAAAAGAATGAGCAAACCAATCCCAAACCCAGCAGAAGAAAAGAAATAACAAAGATCAGAGCAGAACTAAATGAAGTTGATAACAAAAAAACTATATAGAAGATAAATAAAATAAAAAGTTGGTTCTTTGAAAAAAATAAATAAAAGGGACATGCCTCCTTTTAAAGGAGAAAGAAGCAAGAAGCTCTCTTAAAGAGATATTCTGTGTTCTGAGCAAAAAATGTTAGATGCTTTTCCTACCCACCATATTTCTTGCTCTGAGTAAGAGAAGCATAGCTTCTTTTAGCCCTACAATGACTTTGTCCCTGCTTCGTGGGTGCTCTCTGGTCCTAAAGAAAGTTTTAGAGGATGTTACGTATCACCCCATGTCAGACCTCTGCTTCCCACAACTCTGAAGGCTACCTATCTAGAAACGAGACAGCAAAAAGTTCTCTGCCAAAGACCATCCAGAAATCAATCAGGCCAAAAAAGACGCAACTTCCCTTATGTAGTCTGGGGACATGGTAGATGCAAATCATATCTAGAAATAGGCATATAATATGTGTGTGAATAATACATATTGATTAAATGAATGAGCTCTTTACTGTTACTGTTTAAATCAACAAGGAATTTCTGAACGTGCCTTAGGTTTGTTCCTAGGGCATAGTGTCATCAAGTTCTTGCAGTCCTTTTATATCCACAGTCTTGGATTTATTCACTGCATTTACTTGTGAATTTTCCCAAATGTATTTTCAGAAGAACTCTTGTAATAGAATGGTTTGGGTAGAGTTTCTTTATAATTCAGTCTATTAATTCAGAATATGAAAATAATACCTATGATGGATGCTTTGACAGCTGGATATCACTATCATACTGTCATAGGACAGCCCCACCCCCTATCTTTTAATTTCTCTGCTTTGTTTGGCACAGGTGAAATATCCCTGTCCTTTGGGATACTTTATGCTAGATGGCAGTAAGAGTTAACCAGATATGCTCATGTGAGCAAATGCGTTAGCCAAAGTGTGTGTCAGTGTCTCACATAAAACAAAGATACTCCCAAAGATGTTTAAGGAGAACAAATAATGATATGAATTTCAGGCTGGGGTAGGGGCAAAAGTTGCATGATATTTTCAGAGAAAGAATTCTGGCTTCAGCATTAGAAAGATCAGGGTGTAAATCCTCGTTCCTTAAATTTATTCACAGGTGGTCTTGGGCAAATGACCAGCGCCTTTGAGACTCAGTTTCCTCATCTCAAAAATGGGGATGATAATTCTAATTGGCAGGGTTGTTTAGATTAAGTGTAATAATAGATGGTAGAATGCCTAACACTTTTTAGATTCTATTAATTGGCAGGAATAATTGTGGCATATAGAACCACTTTAGGCTTCTCTGAAGTTACATCCTATATGTGAGGGTTTTTTTGCCTAGAAAGGTGATACAAAGCACTGGTTTCCCTTGGAGTTAATAGGAAAACTCTTTCAGCTGGAAATGGTACCCAAACACTTGGGGATTATTAATCTGCATGTTTTTATTATTTGCTTCCTGTAAGGTTTTATTATTCTTAAATTATCTCCTTTGGATTTATTGGCTTCTCTTCTAGTATATGTGATACTGATTACAGAGTAGTTGGATGGCTAAAGGGTTGGGGCATTCAGCTGGAGACAGGAGCTTTTCCCTGAAAGCAGGTCAGTGTTTACCTCTTAAATATAGGGTTGGTTTTATGTATGATCACAATAAAGTTAAGAAAGCATTATTATATTTTGGGTGAATCTCTTACGTTTATATGTACAGGGTCTAATGACGACCCCAAGAGAGGCACACAATTACAAATTTGAATATATGTTAAAATGATAATCCTTAGGTTTTTCAACTTGAGGTGAGGCGGAAGGCTTTTACTTTCCCTTACACAAAAAACCCAATTGAAATATTAAGGAACTTTATTTATTTACTTATTTTTAATAATTTTTATTTCAAAGTATTAAGAGCGTACAAGTGTTTTTGTTATATGGATGAATTGTATAATGCTAAAGTCAGGGCTTTTAGTGTGCCTGTCACCAAAATAGTGTACATTATACCCCACAGTTAAGTTTTTATTTCTCACCCCCACCCTCCCCCCTCTCAGTTTCCAATGTCCTTTATTACACCACTTTATGACTGTCAGCGTGACTGTTACTAGTATATGTAAATGCTACTGATTTATGTACACTGATTTTGTAACTTGAGGCTTTGCTGAATTTATTTATTAATTCTGGGGGTCTTTTGGTGAAGTCTTTAGGGTTTTCTAGATACATAATCATATTGCCAGCAAACAGGGATAGTCTGACCTCTTCTTTCCTGCTTTGGTGCCCTGAAATATTCAGGAGCTTTAGAAGCCTCTGTTAAAGACCCTGAGAAGATGATCTGGGCTATTTATTAACCCACTAATCCAGTGTATTAACTTCCTTTGGGCTAAGGAGGAAAATTATTTTTTTCCTTAAAAAAAGCAATTTCTTCATTAAATAAAACACTTAGACTCTAGTATCTATTTTTAACCCATGATTTTATTTTTTTCTTTTGTATTTCAACAAATTATGCGGGTACAAATGTTTAGGTTACATATATTGCCTTTGCCCCGCCCAAGTCAGAGCTTCAAGCATGTCCATCCCCCAGACAGTGTGCATCGCACTCATTATGTGTGTATGTACCCATCCCCTCCTCACTCCTCCCATCTGCCCGACACCTGATGAATGTTGCTACTATATGTGCATTTAAGTGTTGATCAGTTAATACCAATTTGATAGTGAGTACATGTGGTGCTTATTTTCCCATTCTTGGGTTACTTCACTTAGTAGAATGGGCTCCAGCTCTATCTAGGATAATACAAGAGGTGCTAGATCACCATTGTTTTTCGTGGCGGAATAGAACTCCATGGTCTATGTATACCACATTTTATTAATCCACTCATGTATTGATGGGCACTTGGGTTGTTTCCACATCTTTGCAATTGTGTGATTCATGATTTTAAATGAATGAATATGAAAGCTGGGAAAGTCATTTAATTTGCCTCTGTGTTAGTTTCTTTCTCTATAAAATGAGGGAATTGGACCAGAACTTGGACCTCTTCTGCCCTGCCATTCTCTGATTAGGAATGCAAATTGTAAGGATTGAGTAACTGTGAAATATCTGTCACTTACTCTATACTCTTCAGATGAAGGTTGTCTGGCCTTTGGAAAATTGTACACTTCTAATATTCAAAGGAAAGAAGTTGTTTACACTTTTATAAATGAAGGAAAGAAGCAGCAAAAGAATTTTGATTTTTCAATTTTTTTTTCTTTCTCCACCAGTGAATCATTGCTGATTCAGTGAAGTTAAAGAAATGTTTCTGTGGGGTTTTTCCAGGTGACTTCTCAGGATGTTGTGCTTTGCTCTGATAGAATGTGCAATGTTAAAAGCTTTTTGGCCTTTCTTACGCTATGCCCACTGGCAGCCACACCACACTATTTCTGTAGTCTTTGTTACAAATTTGCTTCACAAAGCATAAAAATGCAAAGCTCAGGTAGCCTGTGATTTATTTTTAAGTGACGTTTAAGTTTAGACTCTCTATCGAATTTGACTTTCTTTTCTATTCTTTAAATTTCACTTAGTTTTTGCCAGATATTTTGGTGGTAACTTTGAGAGAAACATATTACCTCTCCCAAGAATTTACAATTAAGTTAACATGTATGTCACATTTTAACAGTTTATCAAGTGCTTTACTCATACTTACACTCATTTAATCCTCACTTAAACCAATTTAACTCTCACAGCATGTTTATAAAGTTAAGCATTGTTATAATTATCAACTTTTTAGAGATTAGGAAACTGAGGTGTAGGAAGGTTATGTTAAAAGAAAAACGTTAGACAAATTGAATTTAGCAGAGTTTAATTGAGCAATGGATGATCCCAGAATTGGGCAGTCCTCAAAATCAAAACAGATTCAGAGAACTCTGGCCTGCAATGAGGTCAAGCAGCATTTATGGACAGAAAACGGGAAGGGAGGTACAGAGACAGCTGGATTGGTTACAGGCAGTGTTGGCCTTATTTGAAGATAGTTTGGTCAGTTGGCTGCCTGTGATTGACTGAAGCTTGGCCTTGTGGTTGGCTGAAACTCAGCTATTTGTTACAAAGTTCTATACAGAAGAGGAAAATGAGTCTTAGAAAGTTCAAGAAATTTCCTAGGAAACTGCAGCTGGTATGTGATAGCACAGTGATGCTCTGTAGTAATTCCAATATCACATTCCCGGATCTTAGATGAGTGTCATTAAGTGAAGTGGCTTGCTTACATGTCTTCCTTTCAACTAAACAGGAAATATAAATGCTAGATGAGTATAAATGTAAAAAGACATGTAGGTGTTTGCTTGAGAGCCTAATTGGATTTCTTTACTTTTTATGGCTTGAGACAAGGGTGTTGTCTTGTTACAAATGCATGTAAGCTTTCTTTTTACTTTAGGCAATTTCCATTCTTTTCATAAATGTTTATAGAGCATTTGTTATGTTCCGTGCAGTATATTAGGCACAGTACTGAACAAACAGTGAGGGACATAATGAAATAGATCTTTAAGATACCGTGTGCTGTTTGCTGTCAGGGGGGTTCATCCAATTTGGGGAAAGGTTAATTTAATTTCCTTGAGCCGATAAATGTTTTCCAAAACTTTTTTTTTGAGAATTCACCAGGTTTATTGCTCATGGATACACATCAAATAATTCTTAGAAACAATAAGCATATCTTTCATTTGGAACGCCTGAGAATGTACTAAACGTTTGGTGTTGTTGCTTGCTTTCAGTGGGTTGCATGCAGGTATTGCATTGTTTGCTAACAGAGAAGTCATTATTAGTGTAGCACAGCAGTCCCCAACCTTTTTGACACCAGGGACCATTTTCATGGAAGACAATTTCTCCATGGAGTGGGGTAGGGGGTGAGGGTTTGGGATGATTCAAGCACGTTACATTTATTGTGCATTTTAATTCTATTATTATTACATTGTAATATATAATGAAATAATTATAAAACTCATCATAGATGGGGGACTCCTGGACTGTAGCACATAAAAGAGATTATGACTTTATAATGTACAAAGGAAAAATAATAGGTATGGATTTTAAGTAGGTTGCACCAAACGTGGGAAATGTGAGTACAGTCTGCCTTGAAGCAATGTTAAATTATAAATACTGTCCGCCACTGTTTCCTGGATGAAGGAAATAAAAAAAAACTTTATTTAATTCTGAGTTGCCTGGTATACATGTTCTACTCAGCCCTACATGCCCAGGGAAAATAAAACACATACTGAAGTTTTGAAAAATAATAAACTCTTCAATCCATTTTAATCAGGCTTTTAAAAAATATTTTTGGTAATGCTTGCTTTGTACATTTGCAGGTAAGTCATGGTAGGAGCTCAGTGAAAAAAGAATGAAGTATAGGATGATTTTAAATGTTTACTTTTTATTGCTGTCGGTGAACATCCCTGCCTGTGTTTCCTTTTATTCAGTGGGCCTTCTTTTAGGCATGACTACACATTACCTCCTTACCTGTTGCCCTCATTCCTGTGATGCTGTTACTCACACTTACCTCACTCACCTGCTCTTGGCCTTGTAAATGGATATATGCCTCATAGAAATCCTAGCATCTCCATCTCTGTTTTGGTTAAGGGTGGGATTCACCTGCAGGATTATGCATATCTTCAGTTCTAGTTAATGCTTTTGGGCTCAGCGCTGTCCATAGCCCACATGGAAAGACCCAGTGGCTTATATTCTCTAGGATCAGAGCTGTACAATGTTGAATATTTGTGCTGCCGATGCAGGTTCTTTGCCAGCCTGTCTAGACCTTCCTGCTATGGTCTGAATTTTCATGTTAAAAAAAACATGAAAAAATCATATTGTTGAAATCCTAAACCGCAAGGTGATGGTATTGGGAGATTGGGCCTTTGTGAGGTGATTAGATCATGAGGGCAGAGCCCTCCTGAAGGGGATCAGTGCCCTTATCAAAGAGACTCCAGATAGCTTGCTTCTCCTCCCTTCTGCCACGTGCAGACACAAGCACCCAGTCACTGTCTATGGTACAGAAAGCGAGCCCTCACCAGACACCGACTCTGCCTTGGTCTTGGACTTCCCAGCCTTCAGAACCGTGAGAAATAAATTTCTGTTGTTAATAAGCAACCCAGTCTATAGTATTCTGTTATAGTAGCCTGAATGGACTAAGACTCTCCCCTTCTTAACTTCCCTAGGACTTGTCTTTGTGCATCTAGTCTGGTTTCTTTTAGACCCTTTCTGTTTAGCTGTTAGGGGTAGAGTTGCATTACTGCTAAGGCCTCAATGTGTGCCCTGGGGCCTGGTAAATAGCACGGGACCTCTGGAACCCTGGAGGCCAGACAGATTTCTTTGAGACTGAGCTATAGTGTGGCTGTTCTTAGACAGATGTGTTGTTCGGGATTGGCATCGTGTGATGTCCCTAAACAGAGAGAGATAGGAAAAAGCAACCATTCACCATTTTTTCCCTAAAGACACAGTCTTTCTGGGCCACTGGCCAAATGAGTAAAGTCCTGGGAGTAAGGCCTTGGGTTTGCAGCCCCTTTATCCCTCTTGTACCCCACTATTCAGGAAGAACCTAAGGCAGGACAAAGAAATGGCTTGTGCTTCCCTGCACAAGTTAGAGACACCAGATTTTCTTTAAAGGCGGGCTCGTGTCTTGTCATTCCTCAAAGTGTGTGGACCTCAGCCATTTGTCTTGACCTGTTGAGATTTGCCCTGAGAGGCAGTATGTCTGAATGAAACTCCTGTCTCCCTCCAGGACCTCAGGAAGCTCTGTCCTTTCTCTGAGCTAAAGATCTCTCTGCTCCACCTCTTTTAGGTATCCTTCCGCAGCCATCCTCCGTCACCCTCTGTCCAGCCTCTCTCGCCCCAACACCCACCCCCACAACTGGCTCTCTCTTCAGTCTCCAGCCTGCCAAATCCACTTGGAAGCTTTCTTTGGCTGCTCTCTTTGTTTTTTACATAGCTCTGTACAACAGTTTGATTCTTTCCATCACTGAGTAAGGCAGTGTAGTGTGTCCATGACAATGAGGATTATATCTGACTCTCAGATTAAGTGAAATCATATTAATATGCATAAAGCCCAAGCCCAGCAGTTGGTACACATGGTAGGGATGCAGTAAACACTACCTTGCTTGATCCTTTCTGGTTTTTTTTTGTTTGTTTGTTTTTGTTGTTCTGGCAGCAAGCTATGTGTGAGCCGGCTCTTCAACTTTTGCTTGGTGAGCAGCATTGTAATGTTATGGTGAGGAGAGTGGACCTGAGTCCATCCACTGTTTGGGTTCAAATTCATCCCCTAGGTGACTTTGTGTAAGTTGGCCAATTTGCTTAATCGCTGTGCCTCAGTTTCCCTATCTATAGAGTTAGCACTAAAAATAGTTCCTAGTCATTTGTGAACATCAGTTATAAAGTGCTTATTAAGACCTCGTGGCTATTACACAGTGGTAAGTAAATATTAAATCTGGGAGAAATATCCTGTTATACTAGTTATAAAAGCAGGGCTGCAGAGGTTACAGCTTTATAAAGCAGTGGCCTTTCATTGCTATGCAGCATTAAGTAAGAGAGTTCCCCCTCTCTTTCTTTGGGAAAACCCAGGTGAGAAGGGAGTTAAATTTGTGGAATGGGAGCTCAAAAACTGGGGTCAAAAATCCCTTGATGCAACCTTGCTGAGGCTCAGAGTTTCTGACTCAGCTAACTAAAATAGACATATTTTTCCAACCCCATCGTAAGAATCACCTGGGGCACTTATAAAACACACACAGACTCTGAGGCCATGCCCCAGACCTACTGAATCAGAGTCTTCAGGGAGGGACCTTGGAATCTGATGTCTAACAACCCAGATAAATAGTACCACCTGGAAACACTGCACACTAAACACCTGGGAAGCTTTAAAAAAAATGCCTGATGCCTCGGTCTCACACACTGTATGTTCTGATTTGATTGTTTTGGGTTTTTTGGCATAGAAATGTGAGGACTTTTTTTTAAAAAGGGCTTTTCAGATATTTCTAATGAGAGCTGGGGTTGAAAATCACTAAAATAGAGGAGAGGGAGAGAATATCAGACTTATGTCAGTATTTTTCAGTATCAGGGTGAGTGTTAAAAATGCCATTTTTATAATCCCCAGACTGATGAATTGGACTCTCTGGTAGTATGGGTGGGGTGCAGGTGGGAGAAAGGGGAGTGAGGCCCTGGAATGTGCATTTGAAACAGACTTTCCGTATGATTCTTCTGCTTGCTGGACTTTGAGAACTGCTGGTTGAACACTGTTTTCCCTTAGTAGGAATGTGTGAAAGTAGCTGAATGAACGACACTGAGTCATTACAGTACCTCCTTTCCTTCTACACCAATCTGTTAGAAATGTGCTTATTCATGTACTGTAGGTAAATTCAGTATTTTCTCTTTTGATTGGTATATGGTTTCCAGGTAGTTGTCTCATTTTTAGTATTTGCCCTGGCAGAAATTTATAGGAGTTCTTTTTGGTCTTTTGTATAATCACATACACATAACAGGTCAGATGATGAAACCAGGTAAACGTGCTGCAGAACACAGTTGACTGGTTGAGCAGGTTCATCGCAGGGTGGCTGTGTTCTCAAGGCTGTTAAACCAAGGCTCTGAAGTCCTGGGTGCCAGCAGTGGGTTGATCTTTGTTGTGCAGATGGATGCACCAGGCAGCCAAAGCCTGATGGCATTCAACAGTTCCATGTTCAACCTCTCCTTGATCTAATTCATATTCAGCTCACCAATAAACTCTGATAGTTGGGTTTTCCATGTAGCTTGTCTAGACTTTTGCTATTTAAAGTGTGGTCCATGGACCAGGAGCTTGTTAGAAATGCAGACTCTCAGGCCACACCCCACCAAGCTCAGCATATTGGGTGCCTGACAATGTGGCATCCTGTTTTCCTATATCCTTTTTGTTAATTTCTATTAGCATTTGTCAGCATGGATGAGTTTGACTAACGAAGTCATTGTTGAGCCTGTGAGGCTGAGAGCTGACCTTGGGCAGAGGTGAATTCATCAAGAGAATGTCACTAAAGGGGTGACTGGTTAGCCTTCTTCAGGTGACCTCCCTTGTGTGGTGCGCTTTACTTTCAGCACTGATACTCTATACCTGCGTGGGGCTCATGTCCATCCTGGCACGTGCATGACAGTGAACTTGCCTCCTGTCCGGCTGCATGAGCACACTTCATCAGGGTGCTGTGCAGTCGCCTTGGACTTCAGCAGTGTCTGGGAGTCTCTGCAGATGGTGAAGAAGGAGCTTTCTTTGTTGAAATTCTACAGGAGACATCTGTCTATATGTTACTAGAATGTTTTTTGTTTTAAAGAGTATTTGAGCAAGTTTAGGTTCCTAGCACAATTGAGAAGAAGGTGAAGGTAAAGAGTACATACCCCTGCCCCCCACTTGCACAACCTTCCCCATTATTAACATTCCCCACCAGCTCTGGTACATTTATCATTTTTTAATTAACGGAAGTATACACTTAATTCAGAGTTCCTTAGCTTTTACCTAATGCCCCCTTTCTGTTCCAGGATTCCATCCACGATACCACGTTACATTTAGTCATCATCTCTCCTTAGGCTGTTCTTGGTTAAGTTTCTCAAACTTGCCTTGTTTTTGATGAGCTTGACTAAGGAGTACTTTTAGAGTCTTTTTAGATTGTCCCTCAATTCGGATTTGTCTGATGTTTTTCTCATGAATACACTGGGGTTCTGGGTTTTTAGAAGGTAGACCACAGAAGTAGAGTGCCTTTCTCATCACATCATAGCAGGGGCATAGACTACCTCTTTAAAGACCGTTATCTTCAAATACAGCCACATTCTGAGGTACTGGGGGTTGGGATTTCAATGTGAGAATTTTGGAGGAGCATCAGTAAACCCATAACACTCCTTAAAGGAGTCTTGGCTAGATACACATTTTTGCCAAGTATTAACTAGAAGGGGCAATCATTGGTTATGTTCTTTAGTTTATCTTACTGACACTACCATCATTGCCCTGAGGCAATAATGTGCCTCCTCTAGGATAGTCTAAGACAGGTGCTTGGGGGCAGGGACTTGGAAATCAGCCACTTTGCCAGGGGAATGAGATCGCTGGGTACCCAAATGTGTGTGGGGGAATTGAGAGGCGTTTCAGGGGAAGCTGTATAGAGGAGGTAGTGTGACATTAAATAGAGTTTGTAATAACCTACTTGCTGTGCAAGATGGCTCTACCTGTTACTGAAAAGCATCTTACTTCAGCAGCTTGATCATATACAGAATCTACAAGAATGACCTAAGAGTCAAATATATGTAAGAAAATAGGATGACTTATATTGCAAGGGTGACTACTTCTTTGTATACCTGTCACTCAGTGTGAGGTAGAAGAATCTGTCTCTATTCTTAGCTTAGGGTTTGGTTAAAAAAGACCTCCTGGCTTGATGCATACTTTGCCCAGAAGGGGTGTGAGTATTGTGCCTGAATGCCTACACCTTGATCCTAAGCCCAATTTTTGAAGTTAACTAAGTTCATTATGACCTTATAGAAAACAGATCTCTCTAGTGAATGTGGTTCAGTGTCTTCAGTTTATTCAACCATGGCAGAAGGTAATGGTGTTGTGTTTTAGTACTTCATGTTTCATGTTATACACTTGTCCTCTAAGGCCAGTAACAGCATGGAACACCATACAAAAATGAGGTTGATTCGAGTGAAAGAGTAAAAATTTGAACAGAGAGAGCCTGAACTATGTTGCTTTCTTCATCTGTGGCAGATACTGCTATTAATAGTTACTTTTCCAAATTCCATTTTCAACTTCTGTAGCCACAGAACTGTAGCCCGGTGATAGGGCATACTTCCCAGCCTCCTTTGCAGCCAAGCGTGTCCACGTGATTGAATTCTAGTCAATAAGATGTCAGTAGAAGTGTGGTGGGAAATTCCAGAAAGCCTATTGAACTAGGCCCTTCCAGAAAGGGTAGACATTCTTCTGTTTCTTTCTCCTTTATTCTTCCTTCTGGTCTCTGCTGTGGTGGCTGGAGTTCCAGCAGGCGTCGTGGACTGTGCAGTGATCTTGAAAACAGAAGCCTGATGTGAGGATCACAGAGCAGGAAGCAAAACAGACTCAAGTCCTGAGTGATTCAAGGAGCTGCACTACATGCGGACTTGAAAAAAACTCTTTTTAATATGAAGAGAGAAAAAAAATCCCTCCTATCTTAAGACATTGCTATTTTTTTTCTGTGATATGCAGCCAAACGTAATTGTTACTTAATGAACATTGGGTACACATTAAAATCATCTGGGGAATCTATTTAAAAATACTACTGCCTGGCCCCCACCTCTAATGAGATTCTGATTTTACTGGTTTAGCATAGGAACCAGGCAAGTGTGATTCTTAAAAAGCACCCTAAGTGATACTCTGTCTCCTCCAAGTAACTATTCTATTTGAAGAACTGTGGTTTCTAATACCACTGCGGCACTTGTTCTATTTCTGTAGCTCTGTTAAGGACAGGAACAGTACTAGGGATAACCTAAAAGAGAACTAACTTGAAACAGTTTGTGTTTTAGCTATTGAAAACAATTTTGGGGATTTGCATGAGACTCAGAAAGCACCAGGATAATGATGCTATCCCTGAAGGCTGCACAATATGGCTTTACTTCTGAGGAAATGAGCAAAACTCCAGCCTTCCACATTTCCCTTTTTTCCACCAAATTCAACTGTACTTCTCCTGGAGATTACAATGGGTTTAGCATCAGAGGGCTGGAAGGTAAATAAATATGCCTTTATAGCTAAACTGCAGCTGAGCTGGATTGAGGGGAAACAAGGGCACCTTTCGATTTTTATTTTCCACGAACACAGTTAATGCTTGGGTATCAGAGGAGGATTGATGGGGAATAAAAACCCAACCTGTCTTCTGAGGCTATCAATCATACCTAATTGACAGGGTGATATCTCTCTTCCCTATCATGTTTTGTTAGTTCCAGTCCTTTTGTCAATGTCTTACAGTGCTAACTTCTAATTTTATTTTATTAATAGAATGCATAGTGATTATAGATCAATGTCTAATATTCATGACTTTGTGTTTGTCAATAGCAAGATCAAATTTTGTCATATGGTAAGAACAGTCTGAGATATGAATATGATGTCAAAATTTCCTTTTCCAATTTCTTCTGGGTTATTTGCTACAAAGTTTTCTGTGGGAAGTCATGAGTAGGAAGAAGTAACTGGGAAGTGTGTAATCAATTCCGTTGTGAATGTTGAAGAAAGTTGAGTATTGTGTTTCATTCTTTCAGCAGCAGTTTCCAACTAAGCATCTTAGTGTTTTAGAAATAATTAGCATTAACTGATGCAGATATATTATTGCAGTAGGAATGATCGGCATGTTACAAATGCACTGCTTTGGAAATATCAGTAGGTTGGAAAGAACGAGCAACTGTTGGCTGCAAGTAACAGAAGCATGGGTAAATTTGCTTTGTATGAAAAGGAAAACTGATTAGGCCACATAATCAGAAGTGCAGGTGCAAGGTGTTTTAGGGGGTGATTATTTTAGTAGTTTAACAGTGTCATCAGGGACCCTGGATATTTCCATTCTCTGCCCTGCCATCCTCAGCATGGTGGCTTGTGTCTCCTTATGGCTGATTGACAAAATGGCAGCTCTAAGCAGCATATTTTGGTTCAGCCATGGCCAGAGGCAGTGATATGGAAGTGTTCACATACTTTTCCCTCTGTCCCTTGTTAAGAACAAGACTTTCCAATAAGGCCTTCAGCTGGTTTCCCCTCATAGTTCTTTGGCCAGAATTGTGTCACCATCTTATTCCTAAACCATGTAGTGGCAGGAGGGATGGACATACTGATAGAGTTGTACACCTCAGGTTTCCTCTTTCTTCTTTCCTGTGCTAGAGAGGCACTAGACTTACTGGAACCCAGGACTATGGATGCCTGTGACAATTATGATTCTGTTGGCCAATGGTCACTAGCACTGATGAAGAATATTCATGGAGATAAGAGAATGCATGATTAAGCATGACATGTATTACTTAATATTGAGAATATCACATATGTGCTTATGTTAGTGTAGCCTATAATTTATATGCATGATAATACATAATGTGTACTATGTAAAATTATGCATACATGGTACTAGGATATATATTAATGGGAAAGGCAGATGAAATAACAGGGAACCAGAGGGTAGGCTGTGGTAGGGGCAGAACTTGGGAAGTGGCCAGGCTCTGAAGCCTTACTGTGTGTTCCCAGCACTGTGGACATTCAGTCGCTTCAGTGTCACGGATATGCCGGCATCGTTTCCTATTAAGACCCAAATCATTTCAAATGCCCGTTGTTGCATATGTGAGTCTGCAGAACTGTGTGTGTCTGTAGGTAGGGAGAAAGAATGAAGAGGGACTCATTTCATTAATATTTTGCATTAACAACTATTTCTGAAAGGTTTAATTGTAATTTCTGAAAAGCACCAACTTTTGTACATATTTTCTCCTACTGAGATTGATAGTTTGTGGGAAAATTTGCTTTGACTGACATGTAGTAATTTATGTTTGTAAAAGCATCTGTGTTAGCTTATTTTTTAATTGAACTAAATCCATTTAATTCTGCTCTTTTATTTAAAATACTCTAGTTCCTCCTTGTCTTTCAACAGTCATTAGGTTTATTAGTAGCCTCGCTGTAGGTATATATCTAGATTATGTTGTGTACTCTAATGAAAATACAGAATCATTCTCATATTTGATTTGATCTAGTATAATTTATTCTTCCAGAGTCTACCCAGTTAGCAAAACAAGCACAATTTTGAATTATCAAAGACTGAATAAAATATTCTTTCTGTTGCAAGTTCAATTATTTTTTTGTACTTTGCGTTGAATAACTATTTAGGTTTCCTAAAAAGAAAACAAAACAAAAGAAGCAAAACATATCAGCACTTTCATAAGCTGGACTTACACCCCAGGACATTCTAGGTTCTTAGAAAATGAGATGGGAAGTAGAACAAAGGAATTTCGTCATTAGACCTGCCTCTTTCCGGTTCCATGAAAGGGATGAAAAGTAGTACTACTTTACCCAGTTAGTAGCAGACTCTAAAACTTAGTTTGGGTTAAAATACAAACAAACTAAGTTTGACAATTATTATGTGAGAGATTTATTATGACTTATTATTGTGAACGGAAAAAAATCCAAACTCTGAAATATTTAAAAGAAGTTTATTCTGAGCCAAATTTGAGGACCATGACCCGGAGCCACTCCCAAGAAACCTTGAGCAAGTGGACTCGTGGTGGTTGGGTTACAGTTTGGTTTT
>CAUYRT010049059.1:0-38064 GCA_963574885.1 Lepilemur ruficaudatus
CCTCAAACTCCTGGGCTCAAGCAATCCTTCTGCCTCAGCCTCCTGAGTAGCTGGGACTACAGGCATGTGCCACCATGCCCGGCTAATTTTTTCTATATATTTTTAGTTGTCCAATTAATTTCTTTCTATTTTTAGTAGAGATGGGGTCTTGCTCTTCCTCAGGCTGGTTTCGAACTCCTGACCTTGAGCGATCCACCCGCCTCGGCCTCCCAGAGTGCTAGGATTACAGGCACACCGTGCCCGGCATGGAATGTAAAGTATGTTTTTAAAGACAGTTTTAAAAGTGAAATAATGATTTAAGGCTTATAACATAAAGCCAATAGTTCCCCATCAGTTTCCAGTAGTAAGAACTTTCAATTCATTTAGTTCTTCTAGTAATTACCTCCATATTTCTATAATATACTGCTCTCTTTTGATTCATCAATTACAAATGATATCTGGGACTTCCTACATGACAGAGTTTAACTCTTACAGCCCCCATCCAATTTCCAAATATAGTTATATCACAATTTTGCTCCCATACATGTTTTAATTACCATAACTATATAAATATTGTTCAAGGCTGTGGCAATAGTTTACTTTGTACTTCATTTGCCTATTTAGTTTTCTCAGAATCAATAATTGCCTCATTTTTTAAAATAAACTTTAAAAAATTTTAGAACAATTTTAGTTTACAGAATTATTGTGAAGGTAAAACAGAGAGACCCAATATACCCCACACCCTATTTCTCTTATTAGGGGGGCATATCTGTCACAATTAATGAACCCGTAGGATACATTATTATTATCAATACTTCACTCAGATTTCTTCAGTTTTTCCCTAGTGTCCTTTTTGTGTTCCAGGATCCCACCTATGTTACTTTATTACATTTAGTTCTTATATCTCTGTAGGCTTTTCTTGGTGATGACAGTTTCCTAGACTCTTCTTGTTTTTATAACTTTGATAATTTTGAGGATTATCCGTCAGGTATTTTGAAGAATGACATTCAATTAGGATTTGGGGTAATATCCTAATTATCTAATCTTAATTAGATTGGGGTTATATAATTTGGGGAGGAAGTTCACAGAGGTAAAGTGCCATTCTCATCATATCGTACCCAAGGTATAATATTATTGATATAACTTATCACTGTTGGTGTTAACCTTGATCACCTGGCTTGAGGAAGTTTTTGCAGCTTTCTGCATGACAAAGCTACTGTTTCTCCCCTTCATTTCTATACTGTGCTCTGGAAGGAAGTCACTATGCTCAGCCCACACTTAATGAGTGTGAGTTTACTCTATATAAATTATTTGGAATTCTTCTATATGGGAGAGTTCTATTCTTTCATTTATTTTTCAATCATTTATTTAGACCAGTATGGACTCATGGGAATTATTTTATACCTTGGGTTATAATCCAAAAGTACTTTGTGAATTTTTTTCTTCATTAATTCTCAAATTGTTTCAGCATTGGCTATTGGGAGCTCTGTCAGTTGGCTCCTATATCCCTTTGACATACCCTCATTATGGTAGTGGGTTTTTTGGTTTGTTTTGGTTTTGATTTTTTAAGCACTTTCTGACTTTATGGCACTAAAAGATGCTCCACACTCATGTCTGTTTCCTACCCTAGTCCTAAAATCAGTCGTTTCTCCAAGGAACCCTGGCTCCTTTTATTGGAGAATGGTATTAGAAACCAAGATCTGGGTGCCAGGCGTGCCATTCCTACCAGGTGTCATGCTTCTAGGCCCTCTCAGCTGACAGAGCAAGGAGATCTCTGTGTGTATACACTAACCTGTGTATATATACGTATCTGTAAATATTTCTGCATATAGCCATCTGTATCTAAGCTAAACGAGTTATACTGATGTCTCTGACTCTAATCCATTACCACAGAGATTATTCTAGCCCTTTCCCCACATCTGTCTGTAAGCTTCCACTTCAACAAGGAGAATCTAGCTTCTACCATAAGTCACCCATTTACTTAATTGTTCAATTCTAGTATACATGTATAGTGATTTCAGAATTGTTAACCTGTATCCCCATGGGAAGCAGCCAGCTCTTTTTATCAACTGGTGCATGTACAGTGCTTATATACAGTTCCTTTTGCCTTTAGTCTTACAAACTCCACCCATTTCCAAAGTTACTGAGGTCAGATCCTTATTCCCCCACACTCTTCAGAGAGGTTGCTTCATGTATTTGCAGTTCATTTAGAAACCTTTGTCACATTCTGCACTTCATGCTGCTGTGTTCCAACCTCCTAAATGATTTCTTTAAAATTGGCATGCATTAAACTTTACTCTTTGTGCTGTAAAGTTCTATGGGTTTTCACAAATGCTTAATGTCTTGTATTCACCATTACAGGGTCATACAGAAATATTTCATCCCCCTAAAAAACCTGGTGTGCTTCACCTAGTCAACCCTCCTCCTGAGACCCTGATGATCACTGCTCTGTTTACCATCTCTGTAGTTTTGCCTTTTACAAAATGTCATATAATTGGAATATAGGATATAGCTTTTTTTGGACTGGTTTTCACTTAGCAATAAGCATTTAAGATTTATCCATGCCTTTTTGTGGCTTGATAGCTTGTTCATTTTAATTAGTGAGTAATATTCCGTTGTACAGATGTACCAACTCCCTTTTTCAAGCACTTCAATTACTTTGAGTTTATAGTTAAATCTTACAATACTTCCCAAACATTGAAAGGTTTCAGTGCAAGTTTTACATGGTCAATTGGTCAATTTTGTCAGATGATCTCTCAGGCCCTCCTGACCCCCAGAGTTACCCCCAGAGAAACCTGCAGTTTTCCATTGTCCTGCTCCAGTCCACACTGGCTATCCTCTAAAGAAACTGCAAAATTGTTCTCCTGGATCTGCTCTTTGACATCACACTGGAAATTTCCTTTGTCTCTCTCTATATAAACCTCTTGTTCCCTGCATCCGATGTCTTCCTTTTCCATGGTTTACTTCTTTATTTTAGTGGAACATATCCTCCAGCAGCTTCCTGAGAAATAGTGAATAGTAAATTTTCAGTGAATATATCACTGAAAATTTTGGCTTCATTCATGATTGAGGGTTTGGCTAGATATAGAACTGAACATGAAAAATAATTTTCACTCAGAAATGTGAAGAAATTGGCTCATCATTGTTGTCGTTTTTAGCTTCCAGTATTGTGATTGGGAAATCTAATGGCATCTGATTCCTGTTTTTTGTATGTAACCTATTTTTCCTTCTTCCAAGCCCTTTAGAATATTTTCTTTATCCACGGCATTCTAACATTTCACAATAGTGTCACCTAGTGAAGGTCTTCTTTTTGTTCACAGTATTGGGCCTTACCATGTCCTTTAGTTCTAGGAAACATGTTTTGTACTATCTCTTCGACAATACTGTCCCTGCCATTCTACCTTTTTGGAATGCTCATTTGCAGTATTTAAACTTCGGAAATTAATCTCTAATTTTCTTACCTTTTTTTCTCCTTAGTGTCGTCTATTTGTTTTTCTGTTCTAATTTCTTTTTTCCCCCAGGTTTAGTAATGACTTGTTTATTTTGAGGGAATAAAAGGTCCCAAACATCAGGCTGCTCACAAAAATAACCTACAGTATTAACTTTTGAAAACAAATCTTAAGACTATTATGCTAATTATTTTTCTAAAGGATGCATTTAACATGCTAACCCTCATTCACAAAAATACATTGTTACATTTGTGTTGAACTGCCCCACACTGCACTCTTATGTGGAGTATAATGCACAGGTGCTACTCAACAAAATGACATTGCCTTCGCAGTTAGGGAAGCAACTACTAAACTCACGTATGAATGGAAAGAACTGCATTCCCTGCATAACAAGAGATCATTTTGGAGACAGTTGCTAACAACCATACATCCTTCTTATTGTTAAGTCATAAAGAAGTATCAAAACTAAAAGCGAAAAATGACAGAATAAAACTGAACAAAACTACTAGGAGCATCAAAGCAAGTGCAAATGAGACCAGGTGCAGGGCAATATGATTTAATGAACATGGGAAGGACAAGGATGGGGAGAACGGTGAGCAGCGTGTGCTGAAGATAGTAGGGGAGAGGATCTAATGAAATTTATGATCTCAGATGAGTGCCTAATGGGATAAGATTTCTAACCCCCACTCCGTGCTCAAGAGTCATCCTTGCCATTGGCACTGTCTCTGCCATCCTCTCCTCAGCCTCTTTTTCATCATCCTTGGTCAACTCCAGCTGGCCACCCCCCAATCTCCATTACCACCATCAGCCAGCAGGTCCCTTCCTCCAAAGAGTCATCTGCGCCCCTCTCTGATGCCATCTTCACATTCGTCCCCTCTGTCTTCAGGAGCTGCTGCTCTGCTCCTCTTCTGACATCGTCCTTGGTCTCTGCTGCTTGTCGACTCTGTTGCTTGTCCATTTTTTCCAGCTTTTCCAATAGAGAATCCACTTTTTGAGTTACCTGAGTCAATTCCTTCTTGACCTGGAAGAAGGAATTGACCTTGACCTTGAAGGTCTGGGTCAGACCTTCAGGTCTGAAGGTCATCTCCTTTCAACTTTCCAGATGTGGAAGAAGATCCCCACTGCCCACTCTTAAAATTGAAGCCACTTTTCTCCCTTCGTGAGGTGTTTCCTGATACACACTAGCATTTTGAGGGCACTATACAGCTCTAGCAGGAAGAGGAGGAGGAGGAGGAACACCTGCTGGATAACCATATATCCTGTCATCATAGCCTCGTTGGAAGTCAGGGTCCACGTCAAAAGAGACACTGAGTAGAGGGGATGGAGAAGGGCGTTCTGGTGCTGACCCTACATCTCGGCTGCAGAACCTTCCTCTCTTAACAAAAGGGCCTGCTCTAGTTTCTGACAGATGTCCTTGACTTTATCTTCTAACTCTTCCGTTTAGTTTTTCCTTAATTTTTGCTACCATATTTTGAATTTTCAAGTATTTCTTTGTTATTCCCTGATTATTTTATATTTATACACATACGTATGCAATGAGTGTATGTGTGTATATATACATATATGTATAAAATATAGATAGATAGAGCTGTTATTAGTTTGTGAAGATGTATCTGTTATCTCTTTGGGGACATTAATTGTAGTTTCTTTGCAATTTCTTCCTGTACCTCACATTGTATCTGTTTCCTCTGGATCTCCTTTTGTTTGTTTCAGTCTCTCTTGTTGGACATTTTCCTTAAACGTCTGGCAATCCTTGGCTGGCCATTCATATTTATGAGTAAGGCAAGAAAAAGTTGATTGAAAATACCATATATACGGGTGGGATTTCCCTGGAAGAAGATCTGGCTACAGTCTTTTTGTTTTAGGTCAAATAGAACTTTTCCAGAGATTTTATATCCTATGCTAGCTCCCCCTACTCAGGCACCTGGAATCTCTGTTCCTGAGCCTTTCATGGGCTTTGTAAGGGAGTCAGCCCATTGTTTAGGGTGCCCAGATTTGCCCTTCTGTGACTCTGCCAGCTTGCCAAGTCACCCAGCATCCCTCCCTCCACTTTCTGTTTTACTATATGGCTCAAATTCTCAGATGTCTTCTCATTTCATCCTAGATTGAGTTTGTATTTCTGATTTCTGCTTTTTTTTTTTTTTTTTGAGATGAGAATGGGATAGAAATGTCTTCTTTATTCTGCCATCTTAAAACCTAGAATTATGCTTTTCTTTGTATTTGTGATTCTGGTTGAAATGTTGAAGAGGCTGGGTGTGGTGTCTCATGCCTGTAATCCCAGCACTTTGGGAGGCTGAGGCTGGGGGCGGGGAGGGAAGAATCACTTGAGGCCAGGAGTTTGAGACCAGCCTCAGCAACATAGCGAGACTCTGTCTCTACAAAAAATAAAAAATAAATTAGCCAAGCATGGTGGCACATGACTAGTCCCAGCTACTCAGGAGACTGAGGTGGAAGGATCACTTGAGCCCAGGAGTTCAAAGCTGCAGTGAGCTATGAGCACATCACTGCACTCCAGCCTGGGTGACAAGAATGAGACCTGTCTCTTAAACAAAAATTTTAAAAGTTGAAAAGAATTTGATTAATTTTCTAAGTAGAATTTTATAATTATTGGAATGATGAGTAGTGTTACATTAGGAAAATTTTCTTTATATCAGATTTGCACGATGACCACATCTGGGTGCCATTCCCAATGCCCTTCTGCAGCTAGCATTCTGGGTATAAATTAAGTTATACCAATTAGATCTACTAGTGCCCTATGCAACAAACCATAAAACTTTCAGCTGTAGTCAACCACTATTAAATATCTACTACCCACAGCAAAATAGCTACACAGTAATGTCTACAATGGATGCCTGTGATTCTAATTTCCAATGGAAGTAACCCAGTTATTCTTCCCCATTTCAATAGTACTTACTGTGCATGCTCAGTTGTTTATGGTTGGTGTACTGGAAATTGAGCTGAAAAGGTTTGGAAGGTGAAGATAATCAATCAAAACCAAGGCATCAAAATGACAGTATCAAAATATTGAATACCCAAGTATCAAAGTACATTTACAGAGCAACTTGTGTGTGTCTGTGCCATAGTCTGAAAAATAAAAAGAAGTCATAACACCTTTCCTCATGGAGGTTTCAATTCACTTAGAAGAGTCACAATGTATATATGAACAACAATTATCAAATAAGGCAAAAGGTCCATCTTCCTGATGCTTTGCAGCATGTAGTGCTGGTGAAATTTGCGGTTGCCAATGTCTATAGCTTCTTGGGCGTTGAGAATCAGCTGCAGCAGTCTCAGATAGCACAATCCAATGAAGAGGCAGTTGTGGTGGTGGCTTCCTGGTCCTGGCTTTGTGTTCTCTGAATGGCATTTTGGTCAGTGTGCCTAGGATTTTCTGATCTCAGTAGTTCAATTCTAGCCTCCTGATCTCCATTTTCCTGACTGTAGCAGAGGAAGCAACATTCTTGATAGACAGTGTTCTGGGGGTCATATTGAAGGTATCCCTAGAGCCCATTCCTCCATTTCTTCCAATAATTTTGCAGTCGGCTGGGCAAAGTGGCTCACACCTGTAATCCTAGCAGTCTGGGAGGCCAAGACGGAAGACTGCTTGAGCTCAGGAGTTCAAGACCAGCCTGAGCAAGAGCAAGACCCTGTCTCTACTAAAAATAGAAAAAAATTAGCCGGGCGTATTGTGCAGGATACAGAAATACCCTAGGTGTTTTAAGCAGAAAGGGGTTAAATACAGTAGATTATGACTTGCAAAATTTTTTTTAGTTTTTTAAATTTTTATGTATTTATTTATTTGAGACAGTCTCACTCCACTCTGTTGTCCAGGCTAGAGTGCCATGGCGTTAGCCTAGCTCACAGCAACCTTAAACTCCTGGGCTGAAGGGATCCGCCTGCCTTAGCCTCCCAAGTAGCTGGGACTACAGGCATGCGACACCACACCCAGCTAGTTTTTCTATTTTTTGTAGAGACAAGAGTTTTCCCACCTCGGCCTCCCAAAGAGCTAGGATTACAACAGGCATGAGCCACCATGCCCAGCCCCTATCATCACAATTTAATGATGAGGAAAAGTATAGTTGAAAAAAGCTTACAGCTAGATTAGTAGTCTCTAAAATTGGGTGTATGCAGGCGGGGCGTGGTGGCTCACGCCTGTAATCCTAGCACTCTGGGAGGCCGAGGCAGGAGGATCATTTGAGCTTAGGAGTTTGAGACCACCCTGAGCAAGAGCGAGACCCCATCTTTACTTAAAAAAATAGAAAGAAATTAGCTGGACAACTAAAAAAAAAAAAAAATATATATATATATATAAATTAGCTGGGCATGGTGGCACATGCCTGTAGTCCTCTGTCTCGAAAATAAATAAATAAAAATAAAATAAACTTGGATGTATGCAATACTAAATTTTTTAATCAAATGTCTTATGTACACAATAGTACAGAAGTCCATATGTATAATGAACAAAATGTACATATTTGAGGGGTTTGTGCTAAAAAATGTTTGATTGATGTTGTGAGTAGTCAGGGAAGTTTGTAGGCTACTGCGGTAGACAAGGGCAAGTTGTCCTGGGCAGGCATCCTGATTTCTTTAACTTTGAACTCTTCAGTCTAGCCTAGGACTTGGCGTAGAGACAGTGCTTGGTAAATATTCTGAATGAGAATAAATATACGAACAGATAGGTCAACGAATAAAGGGACATTAATTTAGATGTCCAGGATAATACAACTAGGAGGTGTCAGAATTCAAATTCAGATCTCCTTAACTCCAAAGACTGTACTTTTTCAAGACTAGGTACTGCTCAGCACACCAAACAGACTAGAAAGGGAGAACCTGAGATGTTTTTCCAAGTAGTTGGCTGTTAAAAACACACAGATAAGCCCCAAGCAACAGAGAAAAACATTACATTAATCAGGAGGTTTTACCATTCTGTCAGCTTTTCCACTAGGGAGATATTCTTCGGAAACTTAGAAAAGTGAAACAGCTACATCTCATTTCCTCCAGTCATGTATTCGGGCAGCATTAGAAGCCGTGTCCTTTGTGGCCAGGGACACTTCTCTTTCTGTATGTGATACATGGAGGGAATTTCTCAACTTTTTTTTTTCAGCATAGGCCGTGTCTCCCCTCTCAAAAAACAAAACAAAACAAATACCTGAATTCAGGCCAGAATTACAAGCTTCTTTTCCACTAAGCTATTTATCTACAATATCTAATTAGTCACAAGACAGACTGACTTGAGTTTCACTTCTTATTCCTTCCTCCGAAGAAGAGTACAGTGAGCCAGTCTCATCCACGAATGTTAAAAAACCAAAGGCATAGGTTTTCAGAGCCTGAAAAAGAACCACTGTCAATTATTGAGAACCTCTACGTGCAGGGAACTCTACGACTAGTTAATTTCCTTATGTTATTTTATTTAATCTTCACAACAGCCATAGAAGTTATCCATTTTATAGATGAAGAAACAGGTTAAGCTGGTTAAGGAAGTTGTGCAAAATCCCAGAACTACGAAATGCTATAAGGGATTTAAACCCAAATCCATTTTATTCAAAACCCATCCTCCCACTGCACCATGATGCCTTTTAGTGATAAGATACATGGAACTGTGTCTCTGCCCACCCATGGCTGCCAATGTGTAACATAAGCAAGAAGTAAACCTTGGTTATTTTGTTAAGCCACTGAGATTTTGGGGGGGTTGTTTATTATTGCAGCCTTACCTAACAGAAGCTGGCTGATAACAGGTAGCTTTAACTATTAATATTTACTATTTATAGTGGTATACACTTTGGAAACTGTCTTAATAACTTAGTAGAATGCAAACCATGCTTGGTAAGAACCTCTACTAAGTTACAGTATCCCCAAACAGGTATTTACTTTATTTAGACAAAGGCTCAAAGACGAGTGATGCTCACCAGGGAGGACAGTGGATCTGCTGGAGCAAGGCTTTGCCATTCAAATAGTTGAATATGAATTCCTGTATATAATATCTAGAGGAATGTATTTTCTTAAGAGCAACTAGAGCATTTTAAGACTACATTGTCAGATGAAAAATATAACTAGAGCCCCAGATATTTATATGTATACTTGCGAAGTAATTAAGCATTTATAAGAAAAACCAACAAAACCCAGCTACCTGTAGTCCCAGCTACCTGCCTGTAGTCCCAGCTACCCGGGAGGCTGAGGCAGAAGGATCGCTCACAGACCAGCACCTGGAGCTAGTGTTGACCCACCCTCACTGCACTCTACCCAGGAAGCCGAGTGACACTCTGTTTCCACAAAAAAATACAAGGAAACTGAAGAATTCATAAGAAACTTTCTAGAATTGTGACATGGCAAAGCACTATGAACAGGGTGCATAAATAGAAATGCTTGTGTTACTTTTTAACCTGGATTAATTTAGTTGAAGCTATTAAAAAAAACACATATTAAGGTCATAAACAGTTTTTGTATCTCTAGAAGTGGAAGACCTGAATAATCCTTTAGAGCAGACTGTTCCTTTGTGTTAGGAAGTCTACTTAAAGGAGCTCTTTAGTTGTACAAATGTAAAGCAACACTCACTCATCTTGGGGAAAATTATAAAGAAACCTCTTTTTTTCTTTTCTTCTTGAATGCAGATATTTTAGACTAAGAAGCTAAGTATATTACTTGGGCATATAAATTATTGTTTTTGGTGAAGACATGCTTTGCCACTGTAGAGTTACTGTGGGGGTTAATAGATGTATAGATAGAAATTTTTTTTTATCTTTGTATAGATACAGATATTTCTTTTTATGGAGATGTGTATGTTCTTGTTTAAGCTGTTGCTTGTACTGTATCAGAAACAGATCCAACAGACCACATAATAGATATTAAGACTTGTTTTTCACCACTAACTAGAGGGACTGGAACTAGAATAGGACAAATGGTACTGGCCCATGTTTGGCTGGCAAAGTTAAAATTGACTGTGTACTGCTAACATCCTACGTGTGTTAATTGGGAACAATGCAGACTTCAGAAAATATATCAGTGTTGGCCCATTATGACCTGATGAAATTTTTCTGTTGGGAGAAGAGGGACAGGTTATATCCCTGAAGAAAAAAGAGTAAATTTTCTTATAAAGGCAAACATTCTCACTCTAAATCATCCTATGTACAGGTGGATCCCAAGCCAGGAAATGGAGACTCAGGACCAAGGGAAAGAATTTTTTCTCCTCTGGAGTCTGCCCTCTATAGAGTAGAAATGAACTTGAAGGGAACTGTAGCTCCTGAGGCAGAGTGGCTCCTGGCCACATGGACGCAGAGAGGAGGCAAACAAGGAAGCGCCCCTGGACTCGGGTCTGGACTATAAACTGTATCCACATCTAGTAGCCCTCTGGGGCCAGCACCAGCCTAAAAGTGAGTGATTCCAGAACTATAGAAAAACAATCTGCAAATTTTGGAAATTTCATCTGCAAATTCTATAGTGAGTGGACATTACTATTAATATTTACTTAAAACAAAAACTATTATGAGCCGGGCGTGGTGGCTCACACCTGCAATCCTAGCACTCTGGGAGGCCAAGGCGGGCGGATCCATTGAGCTCAGGAGTTCGAGACCAGCCTGAGCAAGAGCAAGACCCCGTCTCTACCAAAAATAGAAAAAAATTAGCCAGGCATGGTAGCACATGCCTGTAGTCCCAGCTACTCGGGAGGCTGAGGCAGAAGGATCGCTTGAGCCCAGCAGTTTGAGGTTGCTGTGAGCTATGCTGATGCCAGGGCACTCTAGCCTAGGCAACAGAGTGAGACTGTCTCAAAAAAAAAAAAAAACAATAAAGAGGAAAAAGGAACAGTGGCTCACACCTGTAATCCTAGTACTGTGGGAGGCTGAGGCAGGAGGACTTGAGGCCAGGAGTTCAAGACAGGCCTGAGCAACTTATCGAGACCCCATCTTTACAAACAACCAAAACCTAGCCAGCCGTGATGACCTATGCCTGTAGCCAGCTCCTTGGGAGCTTAAGATGGGAAGATCGCTTGAGCCCAGGAGTTTGAAGTCGCAATAAGCTATGATAACGCCACTGCACTATGGCTCCGTCAAAAAAGAAAGAAAGAAAGAAAGGAAAGAAAGGAAAGAAAGGAAAGAAAGAAAGAAAGAAAGAAAGAAAGAAAAAGAAATCATACTCTAAAAACTTCAAATAAAAAAATTTTTATTGAAATTAATTTCCTTACTTTCTTTTTTCTTTTTTTCTTGAGACACTCTGTTGCCCAGGCTAGAGTGCAACAGTATTAACTTAAAATATTACTATTACTGCAAACAAAGATAACTAACATTTATATAGGACTCACACTATAAGAATAAATTGAAAAAATAAAAGTAGCATTTTTAACAAATAAAGCATATCTGCCATATTTTAAATATAATACCTTAAAGAGCACTTATAATTAGAAATGTACACTGTGAATTGGAGTTTGATTTTTACCAGAAACAACGAAGCAGAAAGAGGGGGAGAGGAGTTATAGTAGTAATAGGAAACGGAAAACATGGTGAGAATACATCTTTTGATAATACATCATTTTAGGAGCTGTTTTCTGGCAAAATCATACCCTATTATTACCTATAATGGGACAATAAAGATGAGAAGAATTAGCCAAAAAGAAAACAAAAAGAATCAAAGAATGAGGAAGGCCAGTCCTAAAATAAGATTACTAAGACTATATTATTAGATGATTTATTTGGGTTTGAAAAGTGGCCGTTTTTATTGTCTTGTGAAATGAAAAACAATCCTTGTACTCATTGTCTGTTCACTGACAGCAACGTAACGAAGTTTCCATAGAAACAACATTCTGCTCATCTAACTTCCCACCTTTTTCAAAGAGCAGTCAGTAAACAGTCAATAATATTCATGTTAACAGACAATGTACTGGTAATAAGGAGAGTTATAGAAGAAATCTGTCCTCAACATAATTTACTGGGAAAGATAAGACAAATATAAATGAAATTTTAAAAAATACTATCTCCTTCCTTTTCAGAGAATATTCATCATTGAAACAAGTGGAGCAAAACAACAGAGAATTCTGCAAGTGAACTATTCCTGAAAGTAACTCCTTTATACAGTGGAATCAAGTAGTATTCCCAATTTTTGTGTCTCTTTGCTTAGTAGTAAAAATAATGGAGTTATCCCCAGGAAAGAGAGCAGAGATTGGCACAACAAATGCTGAAAACAGAATTTCCAGATTAGGAAAGCCGTATTTCGGTGCAAATTACTCTCAGACTCTCCCCACCCCCAATAATGCCTTCAGAGGAAGGGTACTGCAAAGTGATTTTGCTGATTGTGGAGGTATAGAGGGTTTTTTTTCCAGAGTTCTCACTGGTAAGCCAATTACTGAAAAACTGGGTCTTGTGATTTCAACAGTAATTAAATCTGAATTTCTTTCTTTCTTCCCCTTCCCGCCCCGCCTCAACTAATCATTCCCAGGGTAAAGTATGGTGATGACACTAATATATACTGGGTTGAATCAAAAATACTTAAAAAGTTTCTTCTGAGAGAAAAAAACTTGTCATAAACAGCAATATGTTTATGTTCCTCATAAGGAAGCTTTTGAGAATGAAGTTGGTAAAGTGCACACTTACTAAATTAGCTGGCTGTGGGAGCAATCCATAAAACTGCCGTGAATGTGTAACTCAGGAGTTTAGAACCCTCCCAAATTCTAATAAAGATAAGGATGTAGGCCCGGTGTGGTGGCTCACGCCTGTAATCCTAGTACTCTGAAAGGCCGAGGTGGGAGGATTGCTCAAGGTCAGGAGTTCAAGACCAGCCTGAGCAAGAGTGAGACCCCCGTCTCTACTAAAAATAGAAAGAAATTAGCTGGCCAACTAAAAATATATAGGAAAAATTAGCCGGGCATGGTGGCACATGTCTGTAGTCCCAGCTACTCGGCAGGCCAAGGCAGGAGGATCGCCTGAGCCCAGGAGTTTGAGGTTGCTGTGAGCTAGGCTGATGCCGTGGCCTCAGAGGCAACAGAGTGAGACTCTGTCTCAGAAAAAAAAAAAAAAGAAAGATAAGGATGTAATCCAGGGAGGCTAAACTGCAAGTGGTGTAATTCAATCAGCCAAAAACTAATCAATCATCTAGTATGCTATTTAGAGAAAATTTGTGGGAAGATCAGCCTATGGAAGGAGAATTGCCAGTCTTTACCCAGCACTGTCCAGGAAACAGAGTCACAATAGCCAGGGGATAAGAATTTCTTGTCCTGGAGAGGTATACTCTTTTGTGGGGCAGGGATCATTTATCAGGTCTCACCTTCCTCTGAATAAAATATTCCTCAAAATGATTCACCTCATTTTGCTCTGATTCCAGATTGGTTTATTTGCTTTTTTTTTTTTAATACTCTTGTGGACTGAATGAATTATGTTCATCAGCTCTGGAGCACTGGTAACATTAAGGTTACATCCTTAACTAACAATCACTAAGCTAATACCATCCTGAGAGACCCTGATAAACAGCCATTTAGACTTTTCCTGCCACATACTGATCTCATTATCAACCCCAGAACCTATGATTTCATTAAATTCAAATAGAAAAAAAGAGGCCAATAGAGGAATAAGAATGTCCTATTCACGCTATACTAAGTTCTACCTTGTATTCCACCAAACTGAACAAAATTAGAGATGATTGCATTAAATTAGACAGACAAGAATAAATCAAAGCAAATTCGTAGTTTCCTTATTTTTCTGGAATGAAAATGTCTTGAAAAACACTTCAGTTATCATTGACATCATTAATCAACAGAAGATAAGCCTGAATAAATCTAAATTGATAGATAAAACTTAGAACAGAAAGAAAATGTGTTCATTATATAACTGTTGAATAAAGGAATCAATAGGCTGCAAGTTTTAATTTTTTTTTTTTTTTTTTTATTTCTTTGAGACAGAATCTCACTCTGTCACCTGGGCTAGAGTGCCTGGAGTCAGCCTAGCTCACAGCAACCTCAACCTCCTGGGCTCAAGCAATTCTCCTGCCTCAGACTCCCGAGTAGCTGGGACTACAGGTACACATCACCATGCCCGGCTAATTTTTCTATTTTTAATTTTTAGTAGAGACCAGGTCTCGCTCTTGCTCAGAGCTGGTCTTGAATTCCTGACCTCAAGCGATCCTCATGCCTTGGCCTCCGAGAATGCTAGGATTACGGGTATGAGCCACTGTGCCCAGCCTGATTTGACATTTTAATCAAATTCTTTTTTTTTTTTTCTTGAGACAGAGTCTCACTCTGTTGCCCAGGTTAGAGTGCCGAGGGGTCAGCCTACCTCACAGCAACCTCCAACTCCTGGGCTCAGGCAATCCTCCTGCCTCAGCCTCCGGAGTAGCTGGGATGACAGGCACCTACCTGCCACCATGCCTGGCTTATTTTTTGCATATATTTTTAGTTGGCCAATTAATTTCTTTCTATTTTTAGTAGAGACGGGGAGTCTCACTCTTGCTCAGGCTGGTTTCGAACTCCTGACCTTGAGCGATCCTCCTGCCTTGGCCTCCCAGAGTGCTAGGATTACAGGGGTGAGCCACCATGCCTGGCCTTTAATCAAATTCTTAAAGGGGGCTGGGCGCGGTGGTTCACGCCTGTAATCCTAACACTCTGGGAGTCCGAGGCGAGGCGGGCCGATTGCTCCAGGTCAGGAGTTCGAAACCAGCCTGAGCAAGAGTGAGACCTGTCTACTAAAAATAGAAAGACATTAATTGGCCAACTAAAAATATATACAAAAAATTAGCCGAGCATGGTGGCACATGCCTGCAGTCCCAGCTATTCAGGAGGCTGAGACGGGAGGAGTGCTTGAGCCCAGGAGTTTGAGGTTGCTGTAAGCTAGGCTGACGCCACAGCACTCTAGCCCAGGCAACAAAGTGAGACTCTGTCTCAAATGAATAAATAAAAAAATAAAAAAGTGTCAAATCATCTTCCCAGAAACACGTACACATGTACAGATAATTTTGGAAACTATTATAGAGAGTTCAAGGTCTACCAAAGGTCCCCTATGAGTGTGTTGAGAATACACAGACACAAATCAAGCATCCCTGCTCATTTCAAACTGAATTTGTATTTTGGAGTCACTGAAAGACATTTGTAAAGCACATTCAATCAGCTTTTAGAATTAAGAAAACATGTCCTTCTGAACAACCTATTTCTTTTTATTGCAGACTTTGGATTTTGAATATACAAGACTTATGTTCCCTTCTTTCCTGTGACTTCAGGGAAGACTGGAGTCAAATTTGCAATCCCTCTCAATAAATTCAACAGGTTCTCACTGCACCCATTTTATGCACTAACCTTAGCATTACTTTTTAATCCCTCCCTTATTTTCACATTCCCCAAGATTTCTTCATCTAGTTTTGATGATATTCATGGTATCTCTTTGGGGAGAGGGACTCTTGTACATAAATATGTAATATGAAGAAAATTATCTTTAAACTCAGATACAGATCTGTTTTAGCGTATTTAAGACTGCTGAGTTTTGTTTTGTTTTTAATTTGAATTCATTACCAACATTTAAAAATCCCAGGATTTCACATAAAAATCCAGATTTCAGATGTTTCTGGAAAAAATGTAAAACATTCTTACCTCCCCGGCCAGCATGCAAGCAGCACCATAGTCCCGAGCAGCAACTATGGTCTCCAGTGTTTATGGTTCTCACGCCCATTTTGTTCATTTGTATTATCACCTGAGAGGCCTGGTAATGAGTTCAAAACCTCTGGATATAAATAACTCTTACGGGGAAACTTTTGAAAAAGGGATTAACTTCAGGACTCTGCACAAACACACACACCTTTTTCTTTCTCGTTCTTTGAAAGGAGGAGAAACAGGCACAATTCATTCTGCAAGCATTCACTTAGCCTCTCCTCTGTGCTTGGCCCAGCGATAGGCGATTAACAAGAGAAACAGAGATCTGGGTCCTGGACGCGGTACGGTGTTGTCACCCCCCCTGGCTGGCAAGTACCACCAGGGTACCACCCACCGCCAGCACAAGGAATGTTGGATTGAGCTATGCAAGACTAAATTCTGAACAGAAGGTGGGACGGTACTTAATGAAAAGCATTTTTAAGGAATCTAAACTGGGTTCCTCTAAATTAGAGACTTGTCTAAGCAGCCACGGACTGTTCGCGGAAGGGGCGGGAAGACAAACCTACGCCCCGGCTCTCAGTTGAATGACCTGCAGCTCAGCTCCCGGACTAGACGCATTCTGCGAAGACGCCCGGGTTTCCGGAGCAACCGCCTGGTCCCGCCCCTTTTGACCCCGCCCCCAAGCCTTTCCCGCCAAAGGCCGTTAGTGCCGCAGAGCATAGTGGGACAAGGTTCTAAGCTAGGTTTCACTAAGTCCTTTGATGGCGCCGAGTTGCTTTCAAAAAGGTTCTTTCCTAGGGAAATTGACTATCCTTCAAGAACGGACGCGGGCTAATAACGCCTTTAATGGGGATTCTGTTCTTAATTTTTACCAAACGGCTAGTCGCTCCATTAGCAAACCACGCCAAATCAGGAAGGCGGTGGACTTTTTTTTTCCCTTCGTGCGGAGGGTGACGTCGTGCGTGCGCGTACGTGCGCGTGCGTGAGCATGCTAATCGCGGCACCCGTTGCGATCTGGCGCGTGCGTATTGAAATCGAATCGCTGTTTCCTACCGCTTCTCTTCCTCCCTCCCTCCATATCCGTGCGCCGAGCTGATAAAGGCGCCATTTTGGAGAGGCCGCGGGAGACGTGGTGCCGCTGCGGGCTCGCTCTGCTGTGCGCTAGGCTTGGTGGGAAGGCCCGTTCTCGAGTCCGCGCTTTTCGTCGCCGCCATGTCGGGAGGTGGTGTGATTCGTGGCCCGGCAGGGAACAATGATTGCCGCATCTACGTGGGTAACTTACCTCCAGACATCCGAACCAAGGACATTGAGGACGTGTTCTACAAATACGGCGCTATCCGAGACATCGACCTCAAGAATCGCCGCGGAGGACCGCCCTTCGCCTTCGTTGAGTTCGAGGACCCGCGGTGAGGCGGCATGGGGCTTGCGGCCTTGATGAAATAGGTTGGAGTAGTTGGGGAGGGCCCCAAAGGCCTTAAGGTAGAGCATAGGGAAGCGGAGGCTTTTAGGGAGGTTGGAGAGACGACGTCGCCCATGCACTGGACGAGTCAGGAGCCGAGTTGATGTGGCTCCCCTGGTGGCTGGGTGCCTTGGACGTCCCCGGAGCGCTTTAGCATACACAGAGCGGAAAAGCGAGGCGCTGAGGTCTGGTGTAGTGCTTGGGATCCTGGCGTGTTTCTGGGTGGGGGAGGGGCCGGTCCTATTATGCAGCGCATGTGGGCTCTCCCACTTTGGGTGCGCATGTGCGCGGGGGGGGGGGGTGCCGCTGGTTCCAGACTGAGTTAGCTTCTGCCGGTTTCTTTTCTCATCCCTTTTGCTTTCTGTGATCGCGCAGAGATGCGGAAGACGCGGTGTATGGTCGCGACGGCTATGATTACGATGGATACCGTCTGCGGGTGGAGTTTCCTCGAAGCGGCCGTGGTACAGGCCGAGGCGGCGGCGGGGGTGGAGGTGGCGGAGCTCCCCGAGGCCGCTATGGCCCCCCGTCCAGGCGTTCTGAAAACAGAGTGGTTGTCTCTGGTGAGTTTACTGCTCGTGTGGGTTGATGAGAAGGGACAGGAACCACTTAAAATTTTTCCTTGTGTGACCGGTTTAACAATTGCAAGTTTTTCATGTTAGGTCTTAAATGATTAGTTTTTGGGTGAGTTTGGTAAACAAGGATTACTGTGGTGCGGATTTACCAAATTAGGTTGCGGCACTAGAATGTGCTTTAGAAATGATTTTGGACTCCCGGATTACAGAATCTTACCAGCTCTTTACCTGTAGTCACTTACATACAATCATTAAGTATTTTAATCTTTGTTCTAATGTACATATTAAGTTCAATGTGAAATTTGGGATAATTAGTAGTAAGGGAAAAAAATCGCTTTTTCAGGACTGCCTCCAAGTGGAAGCTGGCAGGATTTAAAGGATCACATGCGTGAAGCAGGTGATGTATGTTATGCTGATGTTTACCGAGATGGCACTGGTGTCGTGGAGTTTGTACGGAAAGAAGATATGACCTATGCAGTTCGAAAACTGGATAACACTAAGTTTAGATCCCATGAGGTAGGTTATACAATTATTCTTTTCTTTGGCCAGAATTGGATACAGTGGTGTTAACAGTGGAATTTGAAGGTAAGGATTCAGGCAAGGGTGTCCAAGTAAATTGCCCTGTTTCTGGTTTTGGTTACATTGTATTCATTCAGCATGCCTGAAGACAGGTGAAAGCTTAGATCTTTCAATGGAAAGTTCTGTCTATCCAATAGGGAGAAACTGCCTACATCCGGGTTAAAGTTGATGGGCCCAGAAGTCCAAGTTATGGAAGATCTCGATCTCGAAGCCGTAGTCGTAGCAGAAGCCGTAGCAGAAGCAACAGCAGGAGTCGCAGTTACTCCCCAAGGAGAAGCAGAGGATCACCACGCTATTCTCCCCGTCATAGCAGATCTCGCTCTCGTACATAAGATGATTGGTGACACTTTTTGTAGAACCCATGTTGTATACAGTTTTCCTTTACTCAGTACAATCTTTTCATTTTTTAATTCAAACTGTTTTGTTTAGAATGGGCTAAAGTGTTGAATTGCATTCTTGTGTAATATCCCCTTGCTCCTAACATCTACATTCCCCTTATGTCTTTGATAAATTGTATTTTAAGTGATGTCATAGACAGGATTGTTTAAATTTAGTTAACTCTCCATGCTCTTCAGACTGTGATTGTGTAAATGTCTCTTCTGCTCTGGTTTGTGTGAACTGGGTTGTTGGGGGTGTTTGTGGTTATCTTACCTGGGGAAGTTCTTATGTTTATCTTGCTTTTCATGTGTCTTTCTGTAGACATATCTGAAGAGATGGATTAAGAATGCTTTGGATTAAGGATTGTGGAGCACATTTCAATCATTTTAGGATTGTCAAAAGGAGGATTGAGGAGGATCAGATCAATAATGGAGGCAATGGTATGACTCCAAGTGCTATTGTCACAGATGAAATTGGCAGTATTGACCTTATACTAAAAGGCAAGGGTTAAAAATGATTATATTCATGTACCTTAAAATACTTGAACATTTTATGCAGTTACCTTTAGCTACAATTGCTTTGCTCTTTAAACCTGGCAATTGTGGCAAAATTGCCCATTTTGTAACAATTTATTTTGCTCCCTTCCCCCATTTTTGTTTTAATAGGGACTAATGTGGGAAGAACTGGCTAATTTGTCACAGTACTTAGTTACAGCTGTTAATGTGTGACCTGCTGTTGGTGTACATGTGGGTACAGGGTGTCTTTAATTCCAACGAGATAGAGTATAATATCAATACTGCTAAATCTGCATGTCCTCTGTGTGACTGATAGAGCGTTGCTATTTCATTTTTTTAAGACAAAATGAAAGCAAAATATAGAATTCCAATGTATTGGTGTAGATAATCTAGTTGGGAATACTTTTAAGTCTCACCTTCCCCTTTAAACTAATATTCATAATTGACTCATATGTTTAAAACACTTTAATTTACAAATTAAATTGTAAGATGGGAGTATTAGATTTAGTTTAGACTTAGGTGGGTAGCAATACCAGTAAACTTTTCAACTACATAACTTTGCAACCACAAAACCTGTAATACGCTGTACAGTAACAAGTGTTGGCATTATCAGTTGAACTGTAAATATAAAATGCTTCTTCCAATTAGTCTCTATGATGATTAAGTTTCTAAAAATTTATCTGAACACCATTCAGAAACTTGTTTTGGGGAATTTGATAGTTATTGATGTACATCTGTTAAACTGATGACAGACATAACTCATCATTCCCCAGAAACCTTTTTTGATTACAGTATCTAACATTTTGCCTCCTCTTTTTTGGTTTTGCTGGTTATAAAGGTTTGGATTGGAGAGGGCTCACTGGATCCCAATCCTTGGAGCTGGATCATTGGATTCAAATCATAATGTGGATAGGATAGGGAGGATGAATTACAAGGATTCATGGAGCGGGATCAGATTACCAGGAACATAGGAGTGGATTCCTGCCCCAACCAAACCGCATTCGTGTGGATTTTTTTATTCAACTTAATTGGCTATTCCAAAGATTTTTTTTTTTTCCTATTTTTGACGATTGGAGCCCTTAAGATGCACGATGGAATTGTGTTTTGCATTTTTTGGTAAAAGGAGCAAAGCGAGGACCTGGAGATAATACGCTGGAGCAATCTCCTTGGAAGGATTCAGCACGAGTAGATGGTAAACATTTAAAGGGGAAAGGGGGGGTTTGTTTAAAATAGTAAATCAGTAAGTCACTTCTAAATTTAAAGAAAACAAAATTGGAGTTGAAGAATAAGTAGGTTTCCAATTGGCTATTGCCATTTTTCTTTGAAAAAATAAACATTTTTTAAAAAACTATGCATGGTTGTCCTTTTTCCTCTTCATGTAAGATTTTAACTGGGTCTGTCAGTTAATACTTTAAATTGATTCTGACTTTTGTGTTTATGTGTTAGTAAATTAAAAGTATTTAAAAGGCAATATGTAATGGTGTTAGCCATCTCTTACTGTTAATTGTGAAATTCTTCAGGGAAAGATAAGGTGAGACTAAGGCATTTGTGTATGTAATGGTAAATGAGGGGGTGATCTAATCTGAAATAGAAGCTGCTCCAGCTTTGCTAAAAAGTGATTAAAAATTTAGATACTGCTTATTTTTGGTGGTCATTTGGACAATACAGGTTTTTGTGCAAAACTGGTTGATGTCCAGTAAATTAATGTTAACTTTGAGTTAGTTTTTGAGGTTCTCAATGAAACTCATCTGAAAAATTGGTAAGTATTAAATGTTAACTTCAGCATAGATGTATTAGAACTCAACACAAATCACTTTTTTTGAAATGAATAATGCACAAGAAGATTAACTGCTTATTTGGGTGAAATCATTGCTAGTAAGAACCTGGGCATTCTTCAGAATGTTGGCTTGTAAACCCTTCTCAACCATAAGTAATTTTGTACCCAAAACTTTGGTATTCTGTTCCAAAGCCATGATTATGTCTTGTTATATGCTGCTTTTGTATTTTTCTACTGATGGCCCCTGGTTGCTAAATCTTCAACTTGATTGGGGAGATTTTAAAAATCCCAATTTTTTTTTTCATAGCTAGTCACAACCCTCAAACCATTCTTTTCTGCACCCAAAAGAAATAACCAGAACCCAACATTTCCCTTGGGTGCTAATCAGAGTTTGAAGCTGAATTTAAGTTAGTTACTCAGGTGATAGGATTTAAAACCTAGGGGAAGAAATAATTGGTAGTGGAAGAGCTAGGCTCCAAGAGAGATTTATATAAGGTCACCCAACCAGCACATCTTAATAAATCTTGTGGAGTATTCGGAGAAAGTTTGTTAAATTCAAAACTAGGATTTCACTAAATAAGTAAAAGTAATTGGTATAAATTCATTAAAGAAGTAGTTCTAGTTTTTTCATAAGAATTCAGTATAATGGCCAAGAAGCAAAAGATTACTGTTTAAAAAAATTCTGCTACTTGGGAGGCTGAGGCAGAAGGATCGCTTGAGCCAAGGAGTCTGAGGTTGCTGTGAGCTAGGCTGACACCACAGCACTCTAGCCTGGGCAACAGAGTGAGACTCTGTCTCAGAAAAAAATTCTGAACGATTATAATTTTATATGACATGCTTGATGATTTAAACTGTTAAATGCATAGAATTCATTTTAAACATCAGATTATTAAAGGAAGATAAAAAGTAACTAAAAAGATGCATTTGGAAGGTTAATGTGAGCTAGATTTAGGTTCATTTGTGTTTATTGAATGTTTTGGAAACAAAAGGCCAAGAAATGTGAATGGCCTTCACTCAAGGTTGAGTGTATTTAAGTTGAAAGATGTGCTTTACTGACCCCAGATTGTAATGAGATAGATATTCTTTGTCTACTGTATAGGCTGAATTTGGAGATGATAGAGATTTTGGTGCATATGTATGAAAGGTAAAGGGGTATAGGTTTTGTAGTTAAGATGAGATATCTAAAAGCTGTTGACAGGAAATACAGACTTCTATTTGTAGTCTTAGAAAGTGGACCTTAAAACTACGCATATTGTCAGGAGAAAGACCCTCGAAACTACAAAAGCTCTCAAATTTTTTGCCTTATCGACCTATGTATTTCCGTTTAGAATATTGTAGGGAGCCCATAATTATTTTCTAACCAAGGAAAAACTTAAGTCTCTTTAAGAAGCAATTATTTTTCATAACATCAGATTGAATAATCCACATTGCTGTTCAGCCTACGTCTGACTGGAATCAAAAGGTAAGAAACTGATTTTCTGATTCCTAATTGTTTGGGATCTGAATTTTTTCTTAAAACTAAGCTAAGTATAATATTTTTAAAAGTACTGTTTGGATTGTGAATAGATTCTCTTCATTTAAAATGCCTTCTTGTTTTATACTTTAAATAAATTTTGAGTGCTTATATATCCACCCATTGTAGTGCTCGAGTTTGATCTAGACTCTATACTTTTCCTCAGTTTTGTCTTTGAAACATTGTCTTGGTCATTAGAGCTGGTATTTTCAGGTTTCTGTGGTCATGGTGAATTTCTTATGCTTGCCTCTTTGCTTACTTTGTATATGAAGTTTGTAATTAAATTACAAATGAAATTATGTATTTACCATAAAAAATTTTAAAATGAGAAGCTGTTAGACTGAAATTCTGTTGTAACATAACCACCCTTCGTGTTAACTTCCATCACCGTAAGAAGAGTGCCCAAAGGCAGAAAACAGATTCACAATCTCTCTCATCCATTTTCCGAAATCTGGAAAACTGAAAAGATTTTTTGTTGTTGAGGTAATGGAATATGAAACCTGACCAGAATTGATATCTTCATTTTGCACTTAGTGTGACTAAACTTTCCTGCAGAAATACTGATGTGCTTGATTATTCATTATAGTTGCCACAGACTTTGCTGAGGGCATTACATAATATAGGGTATATATACAATTTCATAAAGTGCAAATAGCTCTGAATCCCATACATCTGGCCCTTAAAAGTTCAGATAAGGGATTGTAGAACTGTACTAGAATACACAAGTCTAATGCTTCTGTGTGTAATTTGGGTATATGAGTGAAAAACCTGTTACTGTAGATCCTTTATTAATTGAGATTAAGTTCCCCATCTTTTTAGACAGAAGCAGCCACAAGAAAAAAGGTATGACCAACATTTCTTTATTCCTTTATGGTAAAGGACTCAACAACTAATTATATTCTACTGAAGGAATTACGGAAATACTCAGCCATCCTAGAGTATACAGTACAGTATTCTATTGAGGTGATTGTTTCTGTTTAAGTACTTAACAGGAACATTGTCCAGTCCGATTCTATAGGAAAAGCTGGGATTGGCACAAAGTAAAGAGATTATGAGGAAACATCTGTTGTGTCTATTGTGATTGTCTATTGAGTAAATAGTAATGCTGGCAAACTAACATTGGCTTTAAATACAGACCCAAGAAGTTACAACATCTTTAAGAAACCAGCACTTATCCCTGTGATTGAGAAATTTGGAGTGCTGCATTGCTAGCTTTGAAAGCTATGCCTGACAACCCTGAAAATGGTTGTGAGATTGTAGATTTCAAGGGGGCAATTTTTTTCTATTATATAAATCACTTAGGCTGGGTGCGATGGCTCACGCCTGTAATCCTAGCACTCTGGGAGGCCGAGTTGGGCAGATCGTTTGAGCTCAGACCAGCCTGAGCAAGAGCGAGACCTCCGTCTCTACTAAAAAAAATAGAAATTATCTAGACAACTTAAAATATATAGAAAAAATTAGCCAGACATGGTGGCGCATGCCTGTAGTCCCAGCTACTTGGGAGGCTGAGGCAGGAGGATCACCTGAGCCCAGGAGTTTGAGGTTACTGTGAGGTAGGCTGACACCACGGCACTCTAGCCAGGGCAACAGAGTGAGACTCTGTCTCAAAAAAAAAAGAAAAAAAAATCTCTTAGTGCTTTAGTAGTACACAGAAAATAAATTGAATAAATTAGTTTTTGACATTTAGATTTGGGCAGAAGTAACCTCATAATTTACAACATTTTAATAGGTGCCAGCCTGAGTTTTCAGGGAGAGAAAAGTCATACATGCCTTTTCATAAGAAGGTTAATATTTAGGTAGTTAGAACACTTAGAGTTCAGCTGGGTGCTTTGTCATCAGCGGTTAAGAGTACAAAGGAGATAATACCCGAGCAACCAGGTTAAAAGGTGTCTTAACTTCTGTCACCATATAGCACCATACAGTGTGAAAATAGAAATTGAGACTCAATTTTCCTAGGATACAATACTCATCCCCACCAAATACACTGAACAAAAACATTAATTTGGAGGGATGCCAAAATGTCTAGTAATTTTTTACGGTGTTGTGTTATTCATTGGCGTAAATGCTAGGGAAAAATCATTTAGCCACTAGAGGGAGCTATGACACAATCAACCAGGAAATTATCCCTATTATAAATATGTACAGCTAGGTGGAGACTAACCACCTTCATTCTGTATCAGATCTAAACTTAGATGGTTTGGGTAAGTTTCTTTCTGTAACTACCTCTGCTTTCCTATCCATTGGGCAAGGTTTTTGTTTGTTTGTTTGTTTTTTCATTTTCACCTGGATCCATTTAGGGTTTGTTTTTTGAAACAGAGTCTCTGTTGCCCAGGATAGAGTGCAGTCATCATAGCTCACTGCAACTTCACTACTCTTGGGCTTCAGAGATCCTCCTGCCTCAGCTTCCCAAGTAGCAGGGATTACAGGCGAATTTTTCTATTTTTTTTGTAGAGACGGGATCTCACTCAGGCTGGTCTCGAACTTCTTTAACTCAAGCAACTCTCCTGCCTCAACTTTAGTGCTAGGATTATAGGCGTGAGCCACCGCACCCGGCCCATTTAGGTTTTAAACAGAGCTTACCTTACAGGTACTCAAATCCTATAACTCAGAAGAAAAAATATGTTCAGGTTCTGAGACTTAGAAGAAAATGCTAAAGACATGAGTCTGCTTGTTTTCTGCCTACCTTGTACATCTCCAGCTATGGAATAGTAGGGCTAGGAATGTGAGAATTGGGTACAGGAGTAGGCGTGCTGTAGAAAGAAAAATCTAGGCATAAAATTGGTCGTGTACTACGAAAGAATGCTTTCAGAGACCCTTGTTTTCATGGTCTGAAACAGTTTTAGGAATAATGATCTTATTTCTCAGCGTTAGTAAGAGGCTTTTAATGATAATTTGCCTAAAATTCTACTTATTTGCCAAGTTAGCTGTTTTCTATTTTCTAGGACTTTAGTAGATGCAGAGTATCTTGTGATCAAAAAGTACACATAATTTTGATATGCTTACTTAATGCCCTTTTTAACAGAGCTGAAAATTATTGGGAATTAAGCACTTGAGAATTTGTCATTTCTATCACTCCCTTCCCCAAGGTTTACATTTTAAAAATGGAAAGAACACAAACTTCTTTCCTCTTTAATGTATAAATTATCACTAAGAATACTATATTAAAGTTTTTTAGGCCCACATGATGGGATTTAGTCATCAAGAGGATGGATATGGGAACACTGGCCTTAAGATGTTAATGTCAGAAACTTGGCTGTTTTGAAGAATATGATACTAAAAATGGACATGTTTTGCAGGAGAAAAAACAGAATCAAGTTTACAAAGTAGGAACTTACCTGCCTGCTAAGTTAACACTTTTTTTTTTTTTTGAGACAGAGTCTCACTTTGTTGCCCTGGGTAGAGTGCCATGGCGTCAGCCTAGCTCACAGCAACCTCAAACTCCTGGGCTCAAACAATCCTCCTGCCTCAGCCTCCCAAGTAGCTGGGACTACAGGCATGCACAACCATGCCCGGCTAATTTTTCTATATATATTTTTAGTTGTCCAATTAATTTATTTCTATTTATAGTAGAGATGGGGTCTCGCTCTTGCTCAGGCTGGTTTTGAACTCCTGACCTTGAGGGATCCTCCCGCCTCAGCTTCCCAGAGTGCTAGGATTACAGGCGTGAGCCACCGTGCCTGGCCTAAGTTAACACTTTATGTTGCAAGAGAGACTACAGGAGGTAGTTGTTGACTAATAACCTTGCTCCAAATTGGATTGAGAGCACTGAAAGGACACTAGGTTGATTAAGCCTGTCCTTAATCCTATATTGTTAGTTCAGGTGTCCATTTGATAATTTAACTTGTGAAGAGGCACTCTGAATCCACAAATTATACAAATGAAAATCCAGAATTCCCCTTGTAAAAAGGGAAGAGCTAAGCTTGGAGCTTGTTAAAGTTCTAGAAGACATAGAATTGTTCCCTCAGATGCTGGGTATTAGAGGAGTCTTTGTGTGTTATTTTGGGATAAGCTTTCAAGTTGCAGCAATTATTAAGACTTAATACATAGGAATGGACTGCAGCGTCAGTCAAAGGGAAGCTATAGTCTTTAAGTAGGATTGGGAGTCCTGGGCTGAATCTCTTCTACACTTAACAGTGGCATGCCTAGAACTTTGGGCTATAAAATATTAAACCAAGAGTGACACCTGTGTCTTAGACTAGAAACGTAAAACGTTGGTTGGCTGTACTGCAAGTACACTACAAAGAAAACCAAATTGGCTCCTTTGTCTAAAAATAGTAAATAGTTAAGTTCTGTCTTTAGCCACAGTGCCATTGTGTCTGTGACTTGGGGTAAACTAAAGATTTATTTACTTGTCAAATAAGACTTCTTTAAAAGGCTGTTTGAGTTTGTCTCCCATCTTCAGTTGCCTTACCAGCATTCTTGTGTGCACCCAAATTCATTACAGAACTGTTTTAACTGGTTTCAGTGACGCCAGTCTCTCTATCCTGGGTATCCATCAGCTTCCTAAAACCTGTCAATTCCCTTCAACAGTGTTACATTCCATCTTTCAAGTTTATCGCTGTTGTTAGTCATATCTTCCCCTGCTCTGGTGGATGCTAACTATGTTTGGTTTCGCTTCTGTGTATCTGCTTGTATTTTCAGACACACTCCCCCCTTGGCAGTCTCCCTGCTTCCTCAAAGCCTCAAAGGTTTGGCTCAAGTCACACTTCATTCCTGAAACTAAGCAAGCTGCTAAAGCCCTTTAATAGCTCTCTTCAAGATGCATTTAGTTGCTTCATAATTCATCTCATTACTGTTGAATGTTTTGTATGTGTTGATTTTTCCTATCTGATGGAATTGCTGTAATAACTGTATTTCCCAATGAGCCAGATGCAATGCTGACAGTTTATATGGATTGGCAACACACAGAAAGAACTTAGTACCCCCAAAAGAAGCTCTGTAGGAGTCTATATTTTACAAACTTGGTTAACTGTGGGTGGATTATTGGAGAAAGTATTTTAATCTTAACATTGGATCAAATAATTCCTCCTCAGATGTGAAGCCAGGAAATTTCAATGAATTTAAATGCTAGCCTAAGTCCAAGTATAATTTCAAAAGTAAATGTTGCCATGTTGCCCCCCAAATTGGTCTTACAAAATCAAAAAGAAAGTTGTTTTGTAAGCTGTGCACACTTCTTTTGGTACAGATCATCAAGAATTGATGGCATTGTCTCCTAAAGACTAAGCAGTTCTCTCTTGTTGCTTCCTCCTGGGTATCCTTTTTCCATCATTCATTCTTAAGCTTGATTGCTACAGAGGAACGCTTAAGTTGCCTCTGAATTTAGTGATCCTGCCTTAGTGGGAATCTCTGCAGATTTCTTACTGAGATTAAATCATTTTGGTTCCTTTTTTGTTGTTAGTAGTTATTCATAAAGGGATTAATACATAGATTGATTTATCAGTTTGTTTATAGTGAAGAGACTGGATATTATATATATTATTCCTTGGGTTGGGAAAGAATCTTAGACTTCAGGACCCTGACCCTGACCTTTAGGCTGACAAGAGAGGATCGGCTAGTTTAAGCAATTCTCTCAAGGCCAAGAGACCTGGCGTGTACATATATTTAATACTCCACTTCCCAAATCCTGCAAAATCTAGCCTCATTCCTTTTGCTGTTAAAAATTCTTCCACCCCTTGATCAGCTAATGATTGAAGCATTCTTGAACTAATTGCACTCTATTTCTGCTTTGCTTTTCTTCAGCATGCTTATATAGTGTCACATATGCATGTTTTGTTTAACCTATTCTCTAGTTGCATGTTTGTGTTTTATTTCCCCCAGCTACATAGTAAACTCAGTGAACAAGGGCTGTGTTTTTAACATTTTGACATTTCTACCAAGATTCCCAGCATGCTGGTATATGTACGTTAATACATGTGAATAATAAATACATTAATGAAATCTTAGGCAAGTGTGCCACATAGCTTAAATGTGAGGCACAGGGTACTGCTCCAGTCAGATTGGGCTTATTCGTAAAATAGTAACCCCAAGGTTTCATGCCCTTGCTACCTTTTTTAATGGAAAATTTTGAGGGTAAAATGCAAGGCCATAGGACAAATATCTGATCTTTCTTAATGAGAGTAATAGCTAACCTAACTCTGTTTTACAAGTACTTCTACTTATTTTAATTCTCAAGTGGTATTTAGCCTCATTTTGCACTTCGAGGAAATAGACTCAAAGATGTTAAAGTGGCAGGCCCAGAACTTGAATCCAGGTCTTCTGATGACAAATTCTTGTTTACTACCACCCTGCTTTTTAAAGCCAGCCTACCTTTTGCAGTTGGGAGGTTTTCAGGGGGTGAGTAAGTCTTTGACTCAAGTGAACACCACCTGTAATGTCTACCTAATGCCACCAGGGTGTCCCATGGTGCTGTCTGTGTGATCCATGTGCTTACCCTGGAAGCTGGGGGATATTCCTGATCAAGAGCTCATCTAGTCAGTGGCCATGGCCCAGCGCCTGGCAGCAAGAAAGTAAGATGCTTAGCTCCCCGGCTTCCCAGTATGCAGTGCACAGCCAGCTCTATTTAGAGAAGCCCTTGCTTGCCTTCTTTTGACCCCTACTATTCAGGCTGGCTCCACAGAACGACAGCAGGTCGCACAGTGGCCAGGGCCTGGCTAGCTACTCAGTAACTAGGCAGCAGCCCCACAAGAGCATAGAAAAGAACCTGTGGATGGGTAAATGTCTACACATGTCTGCATTTATATTAATAAAACAGATCCACAAGTTACTACTCTAGGTAAATGAGTTTTGAAAGCCAATGTGTGGTGACCTCCCACTTTTCCAATTTGTAGTAAAAATGTTTGCATTACACTTAGCATGAGTATACAGCCTCTTAGGTATCAGTTTTTATATTCAGCAACCCTAGATGGAACAGTGTCAAAGCTATCACTTAGAAGCAGTAAGGCAGATAACCCCTTTAAAAATTTCCTTCTTTTCCAGTACTCCTTAAGCACTTTGTACAAATGTCTATAACTGGTTTATAATTTCTTTACAAGTCTTTTTTTCTTCACTGAAGGAGATTCTTAGAAGTATCTCCAGTGGCTAGTGCAGCTCCTGGCATTTAATTAGGTGCTCAATATTTTTTTGTTTACTGAAATAGTAGTGCTTCCATAATAGTTCTGAGATAATGCTATACATGAGCCATTTTTTTTAAGGAGAGAGTCTATGTTAGACATGTCTTTGTTTATATTCAAGCTGATTAAAATTAACTATGAACTGGTAAGTTAGTCCTTGGGGTATCCTTGCTGGCCTTTCAGAATCTTCACTACAACTTTCTAGGTTGGAATTCTCAGCATGGCCTGAATTTGGGGCTATATCTGAGCTGTTTCTCTTTAGTTGGCATCCATATGAGACCTCTAGGACTCGGTGTTTACCAGGGCTCTTCAAGTCACTGGGAAAGACTCCTAAATTAAGAATGAACTACTGACTTGGGATATGGAATTTGTGGTGCTCCTTCCCTTTGTCCTCCCTGTCTTCCCAGGTGAATTTCTATCTCAATACTCCTAAGCCATAGTGTTGATATCACTGTGGAACAAATCGCAAACCTACCCTGTAATAGTCAAATTTACCTGAATTTTCTCAGTTCTTCTCTGGTGAGAGGTCTAATCACAGATTGTTGTATCAACTTGAACCCTTTCATGTGCTTGAGTGATCAGAATAACTGCCTCAGCTAAATAAATGTGTATAGAACATACATGGGGCTTGCTCAGGCTTTAGCATATTTCCCTAGATGTACTACAGAAGAGACCATGGACACATTACTGTAGCAGTAAAAGTTACCAGTTGCAGTCGGGGGCGTGGTGGCTCACGCCTATAATCCTAGCACTGTGGGAGGCCGAGGTGGGCGGATCGTTTGAGCTCAGGAGTTCCAGACCAGCCTGAGCAAGAGCAAGACCCCATCTCTACTAAAAAAAAATAGAAAGAAATTAGCTGACAACTAAACATATATATATATATAAATTAGCCAGGCACGGTGGCGCATGCCTGTAGTCTCAGCTACTCGGGAGGCTGAGGCAGAAGGATTGCTTGAGCCCAGGAGTTTGAGGTTGCTGTGAGCTAGGCTGACTCCATGGCACTCTACCCAAGGCAACAGAGTGAGACTGTCTCAAAAAAAAAGGTTACCAGTTGTGATGCAAGCAATCCTCTTGTCCCTAAGAAGTATCATTAAGGGCTTTTTTTATTTGGTCCCATATTATATAACTATTAAGAAATGAGTTTGAAAATATTCTTTCAGATGTGAGGAATAAGTATGTCTTTGCCACTTAAAAGTACAAACTACTAAAAGGTAGAAATAATGTATATGTTCTATTCCAACTCCCAGTGTCTGTTTCTAGGTTTGCTTTATACCTGGTGCTCAGGAAGTATTTTCACTGGCTTGGGTTGACTACTTAGCCATCTGCTCTCTGAGCATTCATTGCTGAATGAAAGGGGAAAGAAAGTGAAAGGAGAGGTGGGGGGAAAGAGGAAGCTGGAGAAATAAGAGGAAACAGCTGGAAGCTAAGGGGGTGGGACTTACCTAAGGTCAGTAAAACAAAAAGCTAGCAGAGGGCAGGGTCAGGCCCTGGGGATAGAGGGATAATTAACTTCTGTTAGCTGGTTGAGTAGAGCCTTGTGTGCTTTGTTAGAGAGACCAAAGGTACTTCAAAGAAAAACTCTAGATGCTTCCCTGTGTATCTTAGTAAGTTGTTCATCAGGTCAAAATCTATCCTGCCCTCTAGGAATTCTGGTCTTCCTTCAGGCCTAGCAGAGAATTTGCTGCCACTGCTCAGGCAACCAAGGGTGAAGTTCTTCAAGTAGTATTTGCGGACAGCAGCGGGTAAGCTTGATGTATTATTCACAGCTTAAAGAATAAATGCTGAGTACAGCTGTTGTTTCTGTATAGAGCTTTTAACAACCAGTTCACTAGGCCTGTTTACTTGCATTTATGTCTGGACCACATGACTAAATGTAGAACTTGTGGCAGTTTCTAGTTCAGAGACTTCTCAGAGTCAAGAAACAATATCCTTTGAGGAGTTAATTCCCTCACTTGGAGCCTAGCAGGATCTGATGCTGTCCAGGCCTTGTGTTGCCATCTGTTGGCACTGCTTGCTAGAATGGAGCAGCCTTCCCAAAGCTTAGTGCGGCTAGTCTTGTAACGGCATATTGGCGTCTTAGGCCCCCGCTGCTCACTTATCTCACCCAGGGAACAACCTACATAGGTTCTTCAACACCTGTTTCTTTATCCCCCATTCCCTTTACTGCCAAGAATGGAGGGACCCTCAGCTGAAGATCAAATTGACCCAGTGAAGAAGCTAAAAAGAGATGTTTCTCTTCGTATAGAGTGTTCACTGGATACACATGTTTATGCCCTGCTCCTACTCTTCAGGAGAACATTTGGACAGGCATTAACAATTAGTAAATTTCTCTGCACATGACTAGCATTTTTGTTTTTTCTGGTAATACAGATGGTGGCACATCTGTTAAGTGTCATTACATCCCTCTTTTAATGTGTTTGGGGTGGAGGCTATAGCCACTGAGAAGTTTGCCTCTATACCAGAGAAATTTTGTGTGTAAGGATTTAATTTATGTTTTTGACTATTCACACAACGATGAAACTGAGCTAGTCTTTGGTTCAGGCCCACCAAGTTTGTGTGACCTGTTAAAGTATCAACTTTTTTCAAGCTCAGCCATTACCCTGGTCCTGGGGCATCTGAGGGCAGTGAAGAACAGGTGTCCAAAGGAGAAATGTTGGTGCCTGAGAGTATGTTTTCCAGTTGTATTGAATTTCTTACTTGGTGTATTTTTGACCTGTCTTAATTTCTTTCCTTGTGGCCTATGCTATTTTGCTTGCTATTTGTGTGATATTCTCTGTCAGTCATTCAAGAGTTGTAAAATGGAAGGTAGTATTTCTGTGCAAATGCTTTATGGGTGAAGCTGGTAGGTTTAGCATTGATTTTTGCCAGTGTCTTTCAAGAAGAGTTAAGGTGATAAGTGTGTTTCCATGGTTTTGGACTCATTTTTGAAGTCTTGGGTGTGAGACCTTTCTTAGAAGCAAGAGTGTCTTTTTTTAAGGGTCTGGCCCTGCTGCCCAGGCTGGAGTGCAGTGAGTGGCATGATGATAGCTCACTATAACCTCAAACTCCTGGGCTTTAGCCATCCTCCTGCCTCAGCCTCTTGAGTAACTGGAACTACAGGCATGTACCACCACACTGGGCTAATTTTAATTAAGAACCCTCAACTACCAGTTGAACTCAATGTCTACTAGGAAAATAGGTAGATTTGTTCCCTGTCCCTTTGTTTTCTTTGAGTATGTTCCAGCTGTCAAAGAACTTAAAAAGGTATTCAGGGGAAAAAAATTGTTTCCCCTTCCTCACCTTGTCAGTTAAAACAGAAATAACTAGTGGTGACACTTTAGGTAATAGAATAGAAACACACACCCCACTTCTGACCACATGGGCCACAGGCAAGTGGCTTTAAGCCCTTAGTATGGTTATCCAGCTTTGGGGAGGGGGAAGGAGCTGGCTTCTGCTTTCCTCCTGAGAAGCTTGGGGTTTTGTGGGGGGTGAGGGAAAGCGGTTCACTTGGTTTGGTCCTCCTTTTGTCCCCAATTGCATTGAGGCTGATATTGAAAGACGAGGCTTCTTTTTGCCTAGTGCTTTTTGGTATTTCTAAATATTGCAGTCTTGGTTTTTAGTATTGGATTTGTTAATTGTCAGTTCTAGCTTTCTTGCATGAAAAGTTCATTAGCTTGCCAATTTGAAGTTTCTAACTGATATTCTCCACTGAAAGTTTTGGATTTGATTTTTGGTTTGTTGAGCAGTCTTACTTGGGTACAGGTAACTGAGGACAACAGAGACTCTGTTCCTAGAATTCTAAATCTGTAATCTAAATCCTTTATGTATTTATTCACAGAACTTTAAAATCCTCTCTACCCTAGGAAGGAAATATCCTTTTGTTTTCTAATATCTGCTAAAAGTTATCTTCAGAAAAACAGATCTTAATAGACATCTTCCTTTGTCATGTGTCATTAGCCCTTTGGCCATTTACTTTAGGGCTCTTCAAGGGAGAGAGGGCTGGAAGAAAACCTGTCACTTTAAGAGAAAGTGAAAGGAATAATTAACTGGCTCAGAGGTGGTAATGCAGAGTTCTCAGTCCCAGAGTTAATCTAGAACCACTCAATAGCACCAATAAAAATATTTACTTGGCATCTGTTATATTTCAGGAAGTGTTCTAAGCATTTTATATACATTTCTTGTTGATCCATAGGTGGGCCCTGTGAGATAGATATTTTCTTTTTGTTTTCCAGATGAAGAAACTGAGGCCCTGAAAGGTTAGGTGACAGGTCATACAACTTGGGGTAAGGGAAGGCAGAAGAGAAATCTGAACAGGGCAGTTGGGGATCTGTCTTTTGTGTGGGTGGATGTAGGCACTTCTTTTTTGCTTAGACACCAAACATTTCAGATATTCATGTTTGAAGGTAACACCATCGATTCACTAACTAAAAGTTGTTTATAATAAAGATTAATTTACTGGCTTTAGACATCTGTAGTCTTTTCACTGGATCCCAGGATATGTCCTGTGGAAGCTGGCTTGAGGGAGGGGCTTGTTTTGTTTGTGGTTAAAGATACTGTCTGTCCTAAAAGTAGAAATGCCCCTTCTAGGGATATAGTATTTGATTATGGTGGTTTCATTATATTCCTCTAACAGTTGGAACTGATTGTTTTTGAGTACTTGTTTGAACTTTTGTATATTATTTTCCTTCTGGAAAATATCTCAGTGTTTAAAATTTCATCTGAATTTTTTTTTTTTTTTTTTGAGACAGAGTCTCACTGTGTTTCCAGGGCTAGAGTGCCGTGGCGTCAGCCTAGCTCACAGCAACCTCAAACTCTTAGGCTCAAGCAATCCTCCTGCCTCAGCCTCCCAAATAGCTGGGACTGCAGGCATGCGCCACCATGCCTGGCTAATTTTTTCTATATATTTTTAATTGGCCTATTAATTTCTTTCTATTTTAGTAGAGACAGGGTCTCGCTCTTGTTCAGGCTGGTTTCAAACTCCTGACCTTGAGCGATCCACCTGCCTCAGCCTCCCAAAGTGCTAGGATTAGAGGTGTGAGCCACCGCCCGGCCTAAATTTCATCTGAATTTAAAAGGTTGCTAATTCTTCTTTTTAAGGGGGAGTTTGAGGAACAATCAGGATTTCTGGTTTTGTCTTATGGATAGAGATAAAATTATCCATTTTCCTCAAGAAAAGTGATACTTAAGAATCTCAGCTTTTTAGTAATGAGAACTGGACTGTTCACTTGACCTCTACTTCCTTTTAATGGGGAAGCCCCTCCCCAGAGTTGCTGTGTGAAAGATTGCTGGGGAAAGGGTTTCTAGATCCCAGGCTAAGAAGTTCAACAAAGTTCAGCAATATTGTCATTAGAATAATGGTCTTCATGAAGTACTGTTTTTCATAGTCCTGAAGCTTCATTTTCACCACAATTTGAAAGGAGCAGCTGAGGAGGAGAGGCTATCCAGAGAAGGAAAACTGAGGGAGCTGCATTACAGAGACCTGGAAGTGAATGTGTTAAGGCAGAGAAGAAGCATAGATTTGCTGTGCACCAAATAAAAATAAAAGGACATACAGTGTCCAAGGTCAGAGCAAGAACATAAAGGTTTTAGTTTACCTAGTTAATTCCTTAGGTTTACATCTTAGTTCGCTCCTTATTTTGTGTGTATATAAACTTAGGCTTCCTGAACCATATCATTTTTCTTTCCAAAAGAGACTTATGACATTATAGGAGACATGGGTTCACTGTAGCAGTTTAGCTGAGGAGTGTATCAGAAACTCTTCATCGTTTTCTGTCCCCTCCTATCTTAGGCTGACCAGTTCTCTGGTGTGTTACCTGCTTCTGCTACTGATCCAAACCCCAGAATTTCTCATTCATCCCCAAGGACTCCAGGCAGTATCCAATGGGGAATCAGCTCGAAAAGTAACCAGCCAACATTTTCCAGCCCCTTCGTTTTGGTGACTGAGAATGAGGAAAGTGGGAGGGGGTATATACTTTTGTAGTGGATGGAAAGGAAACAGACTGTCAAATTATGGTACCTTATCAGTTTCTATTGCCATAGGATTCTGCAGCCATAATATTTTTATTGTGTATGTTTAGGGGAAGTTGGAGATGGTAACCTTGATTAGAAGTGTCTAGAGGGGAATAAATGGGATGAGATATGAGTCAGTTGGTTTTGAAAGATTTGAAATCTTGAAATAATGTGTCCATCTGAAGTCTTTTTTAAAAAACTATAGTTTATAAAAATATCAGTGATATAGCCTGCCCTCTCATTTCCCTACCACAGGAGACTTCTTGGACTGGAGACACTTGTTTAATAATAGCTTGTCTCTGATATTCCCAGTAGCTACCTCTGTGTGAGGAAAGGATAGAAAACGTTAAGGACATCATCATACAGGCTCCTCATCTACAGAGTTCCCGCAGCAGTGACGCCTACATGGAAGACTTGGAACTGCAAACAGAGGCTGGGGTCACCTCCGTGACATCTCCTGACGCTGTCCAACCAGAAGTTCGATTTTTGTTCTGGGGGGGTGAAGAAGGAAACAGACTGTACTAAAGGACTAAAATAATTTGTCTATACTTTCTCACTTGTTCTTTTTATTATTTTTGGCGGGAGAGGAGGGGTGTTAGGGTAGAACTTCACATCCTATCTGCAATGAAGGGAGTGAAGGGGAGGATGGGGAAGCTCAGCCCTTTACCCAAGAATAACCCAGTAATGACATCTCTATGCGTGGGAAGTGTTTCCCTCGACACTGGGAGGATCTGAGGCTGCACCCCAGCGGGATTCCCTGCTTGAGTTAGAAGGCTACTCAGAGGCAGATGCATATCGTAGCAAGAGTGTGTAGGACTTAGGCAGCCCGGAATGAAATGCCAAAAGGGAGAGATACTCGAAGTCAAAGGGGCTTCCCCCAATTTGGAGCTGGGGGCCATGCTGTGCAGGAGGGACTGAAGCGCCAGGTGTCTGCCGTGGCCTGTGCCCTCCGCTGAGAGTCTAATAGGGACGCGATGCTGCTGGGCACCGTGTCTGAGTCACGGGAGATGGCCCAGCTGTGCCCAGCGGGCCAGCGCCAGACCCTGGCGTCCTCCATCTTCTCTCCTGAGCTCCCCCTGCTCCAGCTGCCTGAGCCACGGACCGCAGCACCACACACCCCCGCGGGGGGGGACGCCGCGCCCCATCCCCGCCCCCGGCCCCACCCCAGCCCCCCCGCGGGGGCCCTGACCCCACCGCCGGCAGGCACTGGCTGAGCTCCCGGGCGGCGAGCCGGCAGCCGGGACGCCCAGAGGGGGTCGGGGCAACTGGGGGCGGCGGCGGCCGGGCCGGGGCTCCCCCCCCGCCCGCGCTCGCCGCCGCGGTGGTGTGTCCCGGAGGTTACTGGAAGTGGCCGGGCTTGGCGCTGCCATGTTGAGGAGCCGCCGCCGCCGCCGCTTTGTTGTCGCCTCCTCCAGCTGAGGAGGCTCCCTGAGCGGGGGGAGTGGGGAGGAGAGGGGTCGGCCGCCGCAGCCATGGAGGCCAACTGGACCGCGTTCCTGTTCCAGGCCCATGAAGCCTCCCATCACCAACAGCAGGCAGCACAGAACAGCTTGCTGCCCCTCCTGAGCTCTGCTGTGGAGCCCCCTGATCAGAAACCATTGCTTCCAATACCAATAACTCAGAAACCTCAGGCTGCACCAGAAACATTAAAGGATGCCATTGGGATTAAAAAAGAAAAACCCAAAACTTCATTTGTGTGCACTTACTGCAGTAAAGCTTTGCTATCACCTGAGGCGCCATGAATCCTGCCACACAGGGATCAAATTGGTGTCCCGGGCAAAGAAAACCCCCACCACGGTGGTTCCCCTTATCTCTACCATCGCTGGGGACAGCAGCCGAACTTCGTTGGTCTCGACCATTGCAGGCATCTTGTCAACAGTCACTACATCTTCCTCGGGCACCAATCCCAGTAGCAGTGCCAGCACCACAGCTATGCCCGTGACCCAGTCTGTCAAGAAACCTAGCGAGCCTGTCAAGAAGAACCGTGCTTGTGAGATGTGTGGGAAGGCCTTCGGAGACGTGTACCACCTCAATCGGCACAAGCTCTCCCATTCAGACGAGAAGCCTTTCGAGTGTCCTATTTGTAATCAGCGCTTCAAGAGGAAGGACCGGATGACTTACCATGTGAGGTCTCATGAAGGAGGCATCACCAAACCCTATACTTGCAGTGTTTGTGGGAAAGGCTTCTCGAGG
>CAUYRT010049060.1:0-13241 GCA_963574885.1 Lepilemur ruficaudatus
AAAAAATCAAACAACCCTATCAAAAAGTGGGCAAAGGACATGAACAGAAACTTTTCAAAAGAAGACAGAATAATGGCCAACAAACATCTGAAAAAATGCTCAACATCTCTAATCATCAGGAAAATGCAAATAAAAACTGCAATGAGATATCACTTTTCTCCAGTGAGAATGGCCTTTATCAAAAAGTCACAAAACAATAAATGTTGGCGTGGATGCAGAGAGTTAGGAACACTCCTACACTGCTGGTGGGACTGCAAACCAGTGCAACCCCTGTGGAAAGCAATATGGAGATACCTGAAAGCGATACAAGTAGGTCTACCATTTGATCCAGCAATTCCACTACTGGGCATCTACCCAAAAGAATAAAAGACACTCTATAAAAAAGACACTTGCACTCGAATGTTTATAGCAGCACAATTCACAATTGCAAAGTTGTGGAAAGAACCCAAGGGCCCATCAATACACGAGTGGATTAATAAAGTGTGGTATATGTATACCATGGAGTACTATTCAGCTATAAGAAGCAATGGTGATATAGCACCTCTTGTATTGTCCTGGATGGAGCTGAAACCCATTCTACTAAGTGAAGTATCCCAAGAATGGATGGACAGGCACCACATGTACTCACCAGTCAATTGGTATTAGCAGATCAACACCTAAATGGACACATAAGAACAACATTTATCGGATGTTGGGCAGGCGGGAGGGGGGAGGAGGGGATGGGTATATACACACACAGTGAGTGCGATGTGCACCGTCTGGGGGATGGTCAGGCTTGAGGCTCTGACTAGAGGGGGGAGGCAGGCAAGGGCAATGTACGTAACCTTAACATTTGTACCCCCATAATATGCTGAAATAAAAAAAAAACAGGAAAAAAAAAGAGAGGGGTCTGGGACAATGAGTATAGACAATCCAATTCAGAAAAAAATATATTTAAATGCTACTTAATAATTATAAAAAGTCAAAGGATTACAGAGGAATGACATAGAATATAAAAGATAAAATGAGCAGTCTAATATCAAGGTCAAGCTTGTTCAATCAACCTCACTGCCTCACACGGAGCCTTTCTCAAATTCTGTAAACTTGCTCCCATAGATGACCTCAAATTCCCATAAACTCTTCCTCTTCTGACCACTCAGCCCAGAGGGATTGCCAGGGACTGCTCTGTGACTCAGCCCCCTCCAACCAGCACAACCAAGAAGCCAACCAACAGGCTTGGTTCTGCTTTCAGCTCTGTGACCCCTTCTATTGTTTATCAGGGTGTCCTTAAGTAGTTCTAAATCAAAAGGCTTTTGTTTCCACTAGTGAGTCTAGTAGACTGTTCTAACCTCATGCTCCTTCTAGCAACTGGACTCCTTCCACATTCCTTTTCCCAGAGCCAGACCCCACTTTGTTTCCCTGCCACCCACACCTGCCAGTCTCATGCTAGCAACTTCCCCAGGATGGGGATTTACGCTCACCAGGCTGCCCAGCACTTGCCTCTAACCCTTGAATGACTCTTATGGGAAGCAGGACTTAAAAATTTGCCTTCTGACCTCTCTAATCTGAAAAGCTGCTTGGACCTCTGTTCTCTGCCTGCTTCTCATCGCCCTAAATCTCCACTTTATTTTTTTATACTCCTCCATTTCTACCTTCTGGCTTTTTAGGGGTCCTCTGGCTTGCCTTGATAAGCCTTTGAGCACTTTGAGGTACTGTCTACTCTGGCTGAAGCCCATGACACACCTGCTGAATCCCTATTACTAAGATAACCTCTTAATTAGCTCAGTTTCTTGTTTTGTTTTGTTTGATCACCAAGTTCCAAAGACTATGTTTACCTATTGGTGTGGCCAATTATTTTAAAGGGCTGTTAACAAATCAAGATGTACATTAATGCACACTATATGTTTGCATCATGCTACACATTATGTGAGTTACAGACCTAAGACATTAACAGAGAAAAGACATGAAAAAATTGTATGTTAAAAAAATCTATAAAGGATATAAGATTTCATAAGAGCAGTAGATAAAGATTTGCCTGGGTAGCATATCTCTCAATGAGTGGTATAGACAATAACACTTCTTGGCTGAAAACAGTTATAAACTATATAAGAGAATATATCATTTTCTTGAGCTTCATAATGACATTCCCGGGGGAAAATCAAGAAGTATCCCTGAGAGAATTTTACAAATCAGGAAATCTAAGTGTACAAAGTTCAACTGAATTGCAAAACTGCACTTGAACCCCAGTTTTCTGTTTCTAGAGCCTGGGTGTGATTGCAGAATTCTAACAGCAAGATTAAGTCCATACTGCTAACTTGACAATAAGCCCCTGAATATCTGTCATCTCCCCAAATGCTGCAGCCATCCCATTGACTTGCTCTGCTTTTGCACAACTTCAATCCTTACAAACATCACTCTTTGTTTTTGCAATGTCCTTCCCTCTTTCCTCTCCCAAGTAAATGCAATAGATATGAACCTTCTCTGACTCCTTTGTCAAAATTATGTGTACTCTTTTCTGAGCTCAGGAAGTATTTCTTTTTCTGATACTTACATTAAACCACAAAATTTTCATATCATCTTTCTTGTTTGGAGGTTTATTTTCTGGTTTTTGGTAGGGATTTTTTAAATGTAAAATTCTCACATAAGACTTTTTTCTCCTCAAAAGAGCTTAGTGCAGGACTTGACAGAAGAACTCAAAGCAACATTTGCTGAATTAATTATTGTATAAATGCAAGTCATAAGTGAAACTTTGTTCAGCTATGGAATATTTTCCAGAGAAGTCGTACATATCAAAAGCAATCCATGTATTCTGTGGGACTTGGGCTCAGTATCCATGGTGAATGAAGAATTAGTGGTTAAGAAGGAATCTTTCATGGGCATTGGTGACTGAAGCTCCAGGGAAAAGAGAAGTGAATTGCTGGCAACATAGCTACACTTGGCAATCCTCCATGCTCTTTTCTCTTTCTTTCTTGTCTTGAATGGAGCAACCCTCAGGCTGACATTGGGAGCCACTACATTAAACGGTGGAGACACAAGACAGAAGGATCCTAAGTTCCTGGATCCTTGCTTGGAAGAGAGCACCCAGCCAGCAAAACCTCTACTATGCTGTTCTGAGAACAGGAAATTTTACTGTGCTGAGTTACTAAAATTTGGAGGTTATCTATGATTGCAGCTAGTCTTACCTTCACACAGTGATAACATAGTACAACAGGCCTACATTCAAAATACATGCACAAAGCAATATACATTTTGCAGAACACATACAAACAAAAAATGATGCATATTAGAATGGTTGCCTAGGAAAAGAGATTAGAGGATAACAATAGACATGGAGTTTAAATGACTAGCAATGATAAGGCCTCTTCTGAGGTACAAATTGAGAAGTGTAACTCTGAAGATCCAAAGGAAGGGAAAAAAATGTGACAGTATAAGAAAACTAAAAGAATTTGAAACTTGTATGGCTGAGCAACTGCCCAGTGGAGGTAAAGGAGCCAGCCCTAAAGTCTGACCCCAGATGGGGTAATATGGAGCCATTGCTGAAATGCCCTGTCCTCCGAGGGCAGGATGGTCAGTAACTGTGGTGCCCTCTGGGACTGAGTTGGACTGGGTGGTAAATGTCCATGAGACCCAAATCGCAGCTAGGAATACTGGTGGAAAAGGTGGTGATTCTGATATCAGGGAGCTGGGTCTTAATCTTAGCCATCATCGATTTCTGGTGCATTGTTGGAAAATTCATTCTACGATCAATACTTGAGTGGTCGAAGCTATAAAATGAGTGTGATTACCACCTTATTTATTTTAGTGGAGTGCATGAGACAGCGTGAGTCGAAAGCATTTCTATTCAAGTAATGGCATCTCAAAATATAGTGGCAGTGGTGGTGATATGTGTGTGTCTGTGTTTAGAAAATGAGACACGCCTACAAATTCAGGATGCTTAGCAGCTGCCAGAATCGGACCACAAACTGGTTTGATTCCCTCACCTGTGCAATGTCTGTCTCACAAGGACAGATCTAATGCCCCTCTGCAGAGCTGAACATAGTGAGGAAGCCTTGGGTAACTGAGGTCTATGTAATTCATGATGCTTCTACTGTAAATTACCTAAGGGAGATGTTCCTTAGGTGACCACAGAGATAAGAGATACGAGAATATTCAGTGAAGGACAGCAAGCCCAGAATTGAAAATTCCAAAACAAAGAGAACTGACCTGTAGAATGTTCCATATATATAGAATCTCCCTGTGGGACAGCTGCCTAGACTAGTTAATATCTCTAATTCATGGCTTCTAAATATTGGGTCTCTGAATCACTAAAGTCTCTGAAATAGTAAGAAAAATTTTATGTATATGCAGTTATGTTCATTTTTCTGGGACTAAAGAAGCTTTCCTTAGATTTTCAAAACAATTACTGCCTTCAAAAAGGCCTAGAATAACAGGGTTTAATTCTAGTTTAACAATTTATACATGTATTTGGTATGCCAAGCACAAAAAGGGAAACAAAAGTCTTCTTGAATCAAGGGCAATATTAGGCAGGAAAAGATGTCAAGGCCAGACTGGAGGAGCAATTAAATTAACCTCTGAGTGGCATTTATCATCCTGGATTTGTCTATAAGACTACTTTTCTATTTAATGAATGCTTAAGGAATCTGCCCTGAGCCTTCTTGAACTTTTTCCTGTCTGATGGGAATCACTATTTAAGTTTAGAAATTATTTTATTTAATACTAAGTCCATCCCTTTGTCCCTCACAAACTTGTTGCCAAAACCTGTATCTATGAGCTCAGCTAAGCAGCTCCTCTGGAAACGATAGTTATACTCCCTCTAGAATTTTAGGCATGGCACCCTTTTTTGCCTTAACCCATGTGCTCACTTAAGAACAAGTTGAGGCTGGGATTTGAGCAATGGTTGAGAGTAAAATCAGGTATGAGGTCAGGTCATGGGTAGTATTAAAATTTAAGAGAAGTAACGAGCCTCAGAGATGTTAATTGTTCAAGAATGGGGTAAATTTCAATGTCAGATAAAGCTCAGATGTATGTCACTGGGAATGTGTGAGTCTGTTACAATGTACTACTCAGCAAAATATAAGAAATCCATTGGTTAATTTAGATCAAGAAAAAAGGTGGAACTGTGTAAGTGTCCTGGGTATGCAATCATCATTCCAATTAAATTGCTAGATGCCCCATGTGAGGCAGAAGTGGTAGGCAACACAAATACACAAATGCAGGTGGAGAATAGGATAAATGTTGAGGAATCTTGGGAGATGGGAATGGGGTGGATCACAGAGTCTGTGATATTCTGAGGACCTTTATCTTGATAATGAAGGCAGTGATGCTTATTGAAAGTGGTTCCCCATCTTCCAACTCTAAGAGTCTACAACCCCTTGGAAATCAAAATGAATGATGGAGGTGGCTGACCTCTGATCCTGTAAGCACCTGGAGAGACTTGGCAGCATCACAGAGATTCTGTGGCACCCAGCTGTCCTCTCAGCCCACAGCTGCCTTCAGGAGCTCACCCTGACTGACAAGAGATAGGTTCCCTGTTCAATCTGCCATTGTGAGCTCTTGCAACACTGCGCCTTCAGAAGTAGTTTCATTCCTAGGAGTCTCTCCTTTCTGCTCTTTGGTATTGTGGGAATCTTCCTCAGCAGCCTTCTACTCACAGGCTGAAAAAAAAATTGATTCCCATACTCTTCTTTACATAAATTCCAAAGGGAAGACAGTTACCCAAATCCTTATAAGTGAAGGTTCCCTCTCTCTGCTTTCTTCAAAGGTTTCATTTAGTGGAATCAATTCTAATTGTGCAAACTTTTTCTCAAGGAACTTGAATCTGAATTAGGCAGTTATGTTCAATGGAGCTTGAAGAATCAGGCCTGCAACAGGAACATGAGTATAAATGGGGATTGTGCCATTACCAAAGCACAGTCTTCTCAGAAGGTAGAGCAGCAAAGTCTTGCGGAGCAACTGCAACTTTGTTGAGCAAAGGAAACAGGAGGAGAAACAAATACCCAGTGCAGTGTGGGGTATGAAGCAATGTGGAGGGTAAGTAGGTATTTGCAGACCATGTTTCAGCTCCATTTATTCAACAAATATTTATAGACCATATACTATGTGCCAGGAACTGTCCTAGAGCTACCATCTATATTAGTAAATAAAATAGACAAAAATCCCTTCTCTGCAAGCTGCCTTAGCAGCAATGTTAGTTATTTGCAGGGGCTGCCTAGGGAGACAAATGATTTTTCGAGTGCAAAGATGCTCAAAGCTGACACATCTGCAGTGAAAGAAACTGCCTGAAAATTTTCTAGATGATGCTCTGCTGTGAGCCAATGACTATCTTCCATTTGTCCCTCCAGAACTGCTCTCCACTCTTCTCTGAGTGGAAGAGTCAGAGTCAGGTAAACTCCTACCACCTGCCCTGAGAGTTTAACCTGTGTGGACTCCATCAATAGATATATACCTGTGCCCACTGACTTCTGGTTGGGTGCTACTGAGGGCAAACAGATTGGAGAGAAGGAAGACGGTGGGGTCAGGATTTTTATTCCTCTGGCTCCTTCCTCCCAAAATTGTCTCAAGCTAATGGTGTCCCTTAACAAAAGGATCATACCGTTCCTCTGGAGGAAGTCTCCTCCACCTGACTGTCTTCTTCAAGTAACCACATCTCCACTCACCCCTTTAGGCCTAAATGTAGAAGAAGAATCTCTGCTCCTAGCCAACTACCCTATGTAGATTTCCTACTAGATCTTGTTTATTTTATAAACAGTCCCTTTGTGTAGTAGGCTGAGTAAAGCCCACCCAAAGATATCCCTAGAACCTATAAATTTTACCTTATAAGGAAAAAGTATCTACAAATGTGATTAAGTTAAGGATCTTGAGATGGAAATATTGAATAGCCAAGGTAGGTCCTACATGCAACCACTAGTGTCCTTATAACAGAAGAAGAAAAGACACAGACAGAAGATGAGGAAGTAGTATGACCACAGAGGCAGAGACGGGAGTGATGCAGACACCAGAAGCTGGAATGGGCAAGGGACGGACTCTCTCTTAGAGTCTCCAGAGGGAGCATGGCCCTGCCTACACCTTGACTTCGATGATGCTGATTTCAAAATGCTGGCCTCTACAACTGAGAATAATTTCTTCTTACTTTAAACCACCAAGTCTGTGGTAGCTTATGACATCAGTCACAGAAATCAAATATACATTGTTAATAAAGTCCCTTCAAATTACCCTGATTTTCAGATAAGATATTACCCTATTACTGTTTTGTGTAAGGTTTTATGGTAAATGTTTGTAGAAGAACCAAGTCCCTGAAATTGCATATAAAATTATGGGTATACCTAGGTAAATCTTTTACTAAGAAGCAGCTCCCCAATTTTCATCAGATTCTCTAAAAGCTTTTGTGCCCGCGGGTTAGAAATGAAATGATTAAGCTGGATTTTGGCAGTTGCTGTCCCCTGCTGCACCACTGGAAAAGTACCAGAGCTCTTCCTTCCACTGGGTATGCCGGATAAGACACCACCCACAGGGCCAGGCTGAAAAAACAAGTCGGTTTTTTAGAAACATTTATCACCTTGGATTTTATGCAAAGCTACTCTTTTGTTTCAGAATTTTTTTTATTACTCTGACCTTTTTAGGATTTTGTCCTATATCAAGTAAACAATCTCTTATATTCTAGAAAATCTTTTGTTTAAATCCATGATTTCCCTGAAAAACTTGAGCCTAGTTTAGCTTAGCTAAGCAGCCCAGAAGGGGAAGCCCAGTGGCCACACACCCACTAGTAAAACACTGGGTCATGTGTATTTTTTCTTTAAGCATTTACACATTCATCTATTAATAGTTATTCTTGTAATAGTTGGACAAATGAAAGCAAAGATGAATAAGATACAGCGTTTGTTACAAAATCATCAGCTATTCAATTTAATAAATGGAATTATTATAATGGTGGTCCAAAGCAGGCAGTAATAAACTTCGTTATGGGACCAAGGAGTGGGGAAATTGCCAAAGGGAGGTGCCAAGGCAGCATCTCAAATATAGCTTAAGAGTTTGCCAGGCTGCAGGGCATACCAGGCCACAGACAGGAGCAATGCCCCAGACTTCAAACTGTCATCTCTGACTTTGTTTTGATCAAGTGATAGAAATCTGTGTTTTTAAAATTATAGGGGAAAAAAAATCACTGTTGTGGGAAATACATGGATATATCACAATATGTTTATCCATTTATATGTCGATGGACATTAGTTTCCACTTTTTGTCTGTTACAAATAAAACTGTTATGAATAGCCATGCACAAATGTTTGAATGGCATGTGCATTTCTCTTGGGTAAATACATAAGGGTGAAATGGCTCAGTTTATGCTTAACTTTTTTTTTTTTTTTTTATTTTGAGACAGAGTCTCTGTTGCCGGGGCTAGAGTGCCGTGGTGCCAGCCTAGCTCACAGCAACCTCAAACTCCTGGGCTCAAGCGATCCTCCTGCCTCAGCCTCCCGAGTAGCTGGGACTACAGGCATGTGCCACCATGCCCAGCTAATTTTTTCTATATATTTTTGTTATAGGGTGGAAGCGTTTAAATAAAATTAAAGAACCAGGGTTAAAGTCGAATTGGATTTGGAGTTTTTATTTAGCTGGCTGGTGACCATTTTTATTTAGAGAGAGTGGCCCTGACCTAAAATTGTATAGAAGTTTTATATTTTTTTAGGAGAGGGCTATGTGCCTGCACACAGGTGCAGGAAGAATAAAGAGAATAAAAATAGAGTAATTATTAATAATTTATGAATGTTTATGTCTAAGGGTCTAGTGTCTTTAGACTTTTTGGCGCCTTGGGGTAGATTATGATCATTGACGTATAGGTTATTTATTTTATTAATTAAGTATGTCTATATTAAACTTATGACAAAATAATTGACCCTTTATTTTTTTAAACCTAGAACAGCAAGTTTAGTATAGAAGCAGATAGCATTAGTTAAAATTTTTTGATTATTTAGTAATTTTAATTTTAACTTTATGAGATATTTTTTTTTTTAGGAAAAACTTATTTGGGCCATTATATTTTTTACTGGTTTTTAGGAAATATTAAATTTTTGATAATTATTATAAGTTATTTTTATAAATGTGGTGATAATGGGTATGTAAAATTATTAGTTTTATATCTTGTATGTGTTTTTGGACATATTTTATCAGACAATTAAGTATGTATGGACCAACTAGTAATATTAGTAGAAGTAGGAGTAATGGTCTGGCTATGGCTGACAGCAAGGTGGTGAGTCATGGAGACCATGTAAATAGGTGTTGATATTAATTATTATTGGCATTTGTTTGTTTTTTTTTTATGTGGTTTTTTATTTGAGAAAGATTGTTTTGAATAATTTTAGAATGATTGGCATAAAAACAATAAGTCTTTTTTAGGGTTATATATAATTTATTTTGTTTTAAGAATAATAAATTTAATTTTTTTTTATTTTGTAAAATTATCTTAGCCAGCGAATTTATTGATTGTTTTAAGTAATTAATAGATTTTTTTAAGTCATTGAGGTCTAGATTTATTTGGTGACTTAAAATTTTGAAATTTTGATTTTAGTTATTAAGGCTGCGGTATTTACAGCAGCTGAACCTGTAATGTCTAGTCTAATTAATAACGGCATTAAAACTGGAATGGCTCGTTTGAATCGCCAAGGGGCAGAGGCCTGTAGATGTTTTTGTCCTCCCTCTCCTGAATAGAAATAGACCTGAGGCATAATATGAGATAAAATATATAAATTTTGCTTTTGCATAATTATTGAGGGCCTAACATAAGGAGTAATTTTTGTAGTATATGTAAACCATGTGTTATTAGGGGCTATTAACAGTGTTTTAGATTTAGGATCAGTAAGATTATTTAACTGAATAGTAGTTTTATATGAAGTCGTATATGGAGACTGAGATAAAGTAAAACTTAATGAATAAACATAAGTCTTTTGTCCTTGTAAGTTTTTTAAGGTCAATTTTGGTTTTTGTTTTTATTTATATAAATGTTGTTTATATATATTTTTGGTAGTCAGGTTTTTAATGTTATTTTTATTTTGACCTAAAGGTCGAATAGTCTTAATATTTATATAATAAGGGGGCTCTGGGTTGAGGCAGAGTTAATAATCTTGAGTTATATTAGGCTTTGTTTGATTAACAAATTTATATATTGAATTTAACAAATTTAACATAGGCTTCCGGCGTGGTCTTGGCAATAAATTTTGTGGAGAGGTTGTTGGCCTTAGGGACATCTGTGTTGGCAATTTAGGTCTTAAATAAATTTTATGGTTAGGCCCTATAGGATTAAATTGTTGGACAGGGGTAAACCGTTGAATAGTAAATAAGATTTTTGGATTATGGGATTTTTTGTATAAGTGGAATTTTTAAGTTTTTTTTGTTGTCTAGGTTTGGTCTTGTCATTGTTTAATATTTATAGTTACAGGGTTATAAGTTTTTAAAGAAGTATATTTGGGGGCTCCCCTTGTCAGTATAATATTAGGATCATTATTTATTTAATTGGCTATAGTTTTATAGCTTTATTGTGTATAATAGTGTTTTTTTGTATGGCAATGTGGAGGACCTGTAGCAGGGCAATTATAATATTTAGTATGTTGTAGACTCTTTTTTATGTTAATAGCTTTATATCTATGGGTTGGTTCTTAGAGGGCTATTGTAGGTTTATTATAATTTTTTTTTAACAGTTGGCATAAATTAAAATATAACAATGGAGAAAAGACTGTGGCATTTTGAGTTATTATTGTCTCGTCAACCGTGCGTGTAAGCATTTAAGTATAATTTAAAGGTTGATGGGGACTGGCTGTCATTATCTTTATCATGATATTTTAGAGGAATGTTTTAAAAGTCTTATTTTTAATGGGTCTTTGGTAGGTTGAGCCATTTATTGTTTTTTTTGATCTGGAGTTGTCTTTTTGATCTGGGTATGATGAATCTAGTGACGTTTTCTTGTTATTTTTACAGCTGTAGGGGTGGTGAGAATTACCGGAAAAGGTCCAGTCCACCTCGGTTTTAAAGTAGCAGGCTGAAGTTTTTTTATTTAAACAGAGTCTCTAGGCTGCACCTGGAGAGAAACTTTATTAGAGGGAGAATTAGCAGGACTGGAATGTGTCGTCTTGATTAGATTGTGGATTTTTTGTGTATTTAGTTGTAAGGCTTGTAGAGATTTAAGGAGAGTTTGGTCAGTTAGTTTAGTTATTTTTTTTGTTTTTATTTTTGGGACTAGTGGGGGTGGTCGGCTAAATATTATTTTATATGGTGTAATGTCCTTGACATATGGAGTATATCTAGCCTTTAATAGTGTAAAAGGAAGGAGGCTTATTTAGTCTTTGCCCGTCTCTGTTTTTAATTTATATAATATTTTTTTTAATGTTTTATTTATCTTTTTTACCTGACCTGAGCTTTGTGGTCTATAAATATAATGTAATTTTTATTTAATTTGTAATGTCTGAGCTAATAATTGAGTAGTCTTGGCAATGAATGCCGGGCCATTGTCGGACCCCAGGGCTAAAGGAAGGCCGAATCTAGGTATAATCTTTATTATTAATTTTTTTATTATTATTTGTGCTGTTTTTGATTTTGTAGGAAATGTTTTTGTCTATCTTGAAAAAGTGTCTATGAATACCAACAGGTAGCGGTATTTATATTTGCCTGGCTTAATTTCTGTGAAATTAGTTTTTTATTGTTCTCTAGGGGCTTGTCTTTGCAACCGGACTCCGGGGAGGGGGTTCAGTCTTTTATCTGGATTAACTTGCGCATATGTCAGGCATTTGGCAGTAATTTGTTGGGTCATCTGATGTAAGTTGGGTATATAATAGTCTCGTTGAAGAAGTTCTGCCATCTTTGTGTTTTTTAGGTGCGTATTTTGATGTATTTGTTTAATTAACCGGCGACCCAGGTGCCGTGGGACTAGGATTTTATTACTTGGAAGGACTTTTTAACCCCCCGCACCAGTAGTTGCTTTTAAAGTTTTTTTTAGTTTTAACTTTTTTTCTGAATAGACCGGTGAGGGTGGCAAGAGTCGCTCAGGCAAAACAGGTAAAATGTGGAGCGGCCCCACTGGTTTTCGAGCGGCTTTTTTAGCAGTAACATCAGCAAACATATTTTTTTTTGCCGTGGGGGTGCTCTCATTTTGATGCCCCTGGCAATGAATAATGGCCATTTTTTTTGGCAGCTATATAGCTTTTAGGAGAGTTAAAATCTTAGATTTATTTTTTATTTTTTTTTTGTTTGAAGTTAAAAGGCCCCGCTCTTGGTAGAGTGTCTTATGAACATGTGCAGTAGCAAAAGCATATCTATTGTTAGTATAGATGTTAATTATTTTATTTTTTTTTTATCTAAGAGCTTGGGTAAAGGCAATAAGTTTAGCCTTTTGAGCTGATGTTTCTGGGTTAAGAGCTTGTGCCCAGATAACTTGGTCTTTGGTGACTATTGCTGTCCTTGTATACCTCGTTTTTTTATTTATATAGCTGTTTTTATCTGTGTATAACTTTTTTTTAGGGTCTGGCCAAGGTTGATCTGTAAGATCAGGCCTTAGACTTGTCAGAGATTTTAATATTTCGCAGCAATCATGTAGAGGTTTTGATGATTTTGTATCTGGAAGTAGGGTAGCAGGGTTAAGAGAAGCAGTTTTTAAAAACCGAATCTTGGGCGGATCTAATAGTAATACTTGGTATTGAGTTATTTTAGCATTTGAAAGCCATTTATTAGGCGGACTCTTTAACAAGGTTTTTATTGAGTGTGGGGCAATTATATATAAATCCTGTCTCAGAGTTAGTTTTAAAGCCTCTTTTACTAGAACAGCAGTTGCCGCAATGGCGCGCACATATTTAGGCCAGCCCGAGGCCACCGGGTCTAGTTTTTTTGATAAATAGGCTATTGGTCTGTTTCAGGGCCCCAATTCCTGCGTCAATATTTTTTTTGCTATTTTCTTTGTTTTAGCCATATATAACTTAAAAGGCTTAGTCATATTAGGTAGAGTCAGTGCTGGGGCATTTATAAGTGCCCGTTTTAAACTTTTAAAAGCCTTGGTTTTAGTTTTAGTCTATATTAAAGTTTTTTTTTTATTTTTAGTGCTAGCATATAAGGGCTTTGCTATTTTAGCAAACTTAGGAATTTATAGTCTATAATATCTTATTGTCTTTAAAAATTTTCGCACCTGTTTTTTCGTTCGGGGTTGTGGGATTTTTAGAATAGCTTGGATTTTATCTGTAGAGAGAGTTTTTTTTTTTTTTTTTAATTTATAACCCAAATAGGTAGCTACT
>CAUYRT010049061.1:0-21365 GCA_963574885.1 Lepilemur ruficaudatus
GCAGAAGAATGAAATAGGATCCCTATCTCTCACCACTCACAAAAGTTAGTTCAAGGAGGATAAAATACTTAAACATAAGGCATGAAATCATAAGAACTCCAGAAAAAAAAGTTAGAAAAACACTTCTAAATATAAGGTTAAGCAAAGAGTTTATGAAGAAGACCCCAGTGAAAGTCACAGCAACAACAAAAATAAATGGGACTTGATTAAATTAAAAAGCTTCTGTATAGCCAAAAATATATTTAACAGAGCAAATAGATAGCCTACAGAATGGGAGAAAATATTTGCAAGCTATGCATCTGATAAAGGACTGAATGCTTTAAAATGGAAAACATTATTGTATACATCAAACATTTATTTGGTAATATGAAGAGATGCAAAACTAATTTGACAAAAAATTAATGACCCTATCTAGAGGAAAGTTCCTATCACACTTTTATGAAAGATTGCATAGTGCTAAATGGTGCAATAATGTATTTTAGCATCTCAATTTTTCAACAAAATGTTAATTTTGCTTCCTCAAATGCAGAAATCCCACACTCTGAGCAATAGCTAGAGATTTCAGTATTAGTTACTTATTGGGGAGCTCCTTCCAAAATCCAGCTATAGTATAGATAGGAGAAATTTTAACTTTTTATTCTTCTATATTATCTGTGAATCACTGGAGTGAAATATATTTGTTATTTTATTTTAACTTGCCAATAATTCTGAGAATAAACAATATAACCTTATGTTTTATTGATATCCAATATAGAATAAGACATAGGAAAGATGTGTCTTAATATTTTATAGATTGCTATTGAGGACTTTGACCTTGTAACTACTGCACAGTTCTGCAGATGTAAATATCTGCCTAAACACTTTCTCTTAATGACATTACTTAACTCCTTTTAAATAAATCATTGCTTGGAAGAACACTCATAATCTCACATGTACTCTCTTGCTCTCTCCTCCTTCCTATTTTGACCAATGAAGAACCAAGGAGTATGTACTGCACTATGTGCAAAAATCATGTGATTTTGATAACCTTATGTTTAATAGGGTGTGTTTAACATTAATATTCAATTAAAACATAGATTAAAAACATAGTTTTTCTAAATCACTAAATTCAACCATAAAGTTTTTTATATTTTATAAATCTAATAAATAAAATCATCACTTTTAATGGGGCCATTAATTAATGATTTCAACTCCCTTACATTCCATTCCAAAGAAACAAAATCTTTTCAAATATTTAAATATTTCTATTAATCTAATAAATTAAACATATATGGAATCAAAATTATAATATATATTTAAGGCTTTTTATAAGTTAATAAAAGCATGCTTAATCTTTGAACACACTATCTCAAGTTTATATTCAAATCCTCAATAACATTTTAAATTTAAATTAGAGTTAGCAACTCTAATATGTTAAATTCTTTTAAATAGTGCATCACACGAAATAGCCTAGCACATACACAAGTGATTTCCAAAATTAACACAGAAAGGTTCTTTCTAAGTTTGATAAACTTCTCCTTTTTTGGAATATATATTTCTAAACTTTTATGGTATTAAAGGGACTCTCCAAGGAAATAACTACACTGAGATTGCTCACCTCCTAGAGATGTTTGCTAAATACTTGAAATTTCATTCAGTTCGGAACATTCACCATCAAATAGAGCCCCTTTTCAGAATCCATAACAATAGGGACTCTATGACCTTTAGATGGTTCGAAATGCCATTACCATGTTCTTTTTCTTACCTTATTGCATCTTTCTTCCTTTTGCTAAAGAGTTCTGCAGCTACATGAAAATGATAACTAAGGGCTTTACTGCTTACTTGAATATTGCAAATGTTTGACTTCCTTTAAATGTTTTCCTTTCTGGCTCTAAAATTTTAATTTCATTCAACTGGATCCTTCATACACATGTCATTCTTTCATAGTCTCTTAAATTTATTACCTGTTTTGGGTGGGCAGAATTCTGTATTTAGTACTCTTTTCATATTTTCCTTGTCTGGCAGGCCACACATTTTATAGACATTACATGTCCTCGGGTTGGATTCTGCACATCTCTCACATCCTTGGTTCCATGGTCATAACACTAAAGTTAGCTGAAGAAAGTGGCACATACAGATGAATGAGTTCAATAATGATGCCCGGGACAATCACGAGTAGTGGGCCTCCCTGGTTTATAAGCTCGTTGGGTTTCCCTCCTCTACTTTGTTTTCTAAGAAATTCTAAACAGTACTTTGTTTTTCACAGTTGTTTACTTTATCTTGAGTTAGACTGGTCCAAATTCCTTACTTTTCTTTTTACTATTAAACTATCAGATGTATTATTTTATCTCTAATCCTATTAAAAATAATGGAGTTTCAAAAGAGTGAATAAATCATTTCAAAAGTACATTATTAGAATCTGATACCATTGATAGAATTTGAAATCAAATTGGATAGCTTAGTTATTAGTATAGCTCATTAACCAAATTTCATTTTTAAATTTTCTTTCTTTAACACAGACATAGACTTTGAAAAGTAAGTTTTACTGTATTATTTTATTATATTATTGTTATTTATTATATTATTATATACTACTTTTCAGAAATATAGGCCTCTAGGCAAAATGTTTCTAAGGAGTGAATTGCAATATTCTTTTGGACTGAAAAAAGCATAGATTCTCAAATCAGACTGCCTGGTTTTGACTTATAATTTAGGCACTCTCTCATTCTGTGTCCTTGGGAAAGTCACTGAAGGATTCTGTGCTTCTTTTTCCTCATCTATAAAATGAGAATTATTTAAAACTAACCAACATCATAGGGTTATTATAAAGACTAACTGAGGTTAACATACATACAGAAAGTAGTAAGCACTCAACACATGCTAGTGGCTACATATTTTTTTAAATTTCCACAAAATAGATAGAAAAAAGCAATTTCAGTACATTATGTTGGGAAGCTGTTAATGACAAAGTACACTTTATTTATGTTTTTGCTTGTAACAAATGCATGGGCTTTTATGTATTTAATTGGCTGTTGAAGGATGGCAGGTGGCTCAGAAAAACTGAAGATTGCATCTTGGGAGAACAGCAGAAAATGAGATGCAAAGTAATCTGTGTACAGATGAGGAAAATTTTAATTTGATATCCAAAGGAGTTTGGAATTTTGAACTCTAACAAGAGACGCACTTACAGACTTTAAGAAAAATTATGATTATATTATTAAATTTACATTTTGGAAAGATCAGACTATTGGCAATGAAGGATGCAATATAGGATAATAATATTCAGTAGAGCAATGAGGATGGCAGAAATCTGAGGATAACATCCTAATAGTTACAATCAAGGAGACTTAAGGTAAATCATATTAGGAAATATCTCTTTTAGTGGTCATAATTTACCAACAGTCATTGAGATAACCTCAGTTAGTAAAATCATGTCCATATTCCCTTTGAAAAATGCAGAGTTAAGGCGGCAAGTCTCTAAAGTTACTCTCAGAACTAATTAATAGAGATCAAAAGCAAACTTATCATCAAAGTATTCTAAAGAAATTGCAAATATTAGTAAAAAAGACATACAAAAGTGTTCACTAAAATTGAAATTTTTGAATAGATTATGTTGGTTTCCAAGAGCACTCTTGACAGTCACTAATTCCAAGTAGCACTTTATTTCATTTTCTTCACACATAAACTCAAATACTAGACACCCAAATATTAGGCACCCAAATGTTGGAAAAAAGCAATCTTCACTGAATGAGTATCTAAGTGACCTGTGAAAACAGTTATTTTTCCATTCTAGCCCAGATTATGCAATATTATAAGTTGTAGTCACACACATCTGATCTCTCAAGGCTACGAGAATACATTATGTTCCACATTTAACATTATTATTGAGATGAATGTTTGATTCTGAATCGTTGGAAGCAAATTCGTACAAAGATTCCATGGCTCAACTACTGAAGAGACAAACAGTCATTCTTCAGCCAAGTGCTTTCTCAACTCACTTCAGAGGAATTCTGACTCAGTGTCTTCATGTTAATTTGACTATAACTTTACTAATAATCACTCAAAAGGCAATGCAATAAAACTCTTGAAATTAATTTCTCCATTTATTGGCCATTTATAAAAAGAAGTCATACATTTCTCAAACCATTCTAAATCTAAGAAGAAAAAATACCATTAAATTATATTATCTGTGCATTGACAGCTTTCCAAGTATTCTATCTCTCCAAACATTTTTCATTTTACAGAAGCTGAGGCTTAGCAAAATTAATTTAATTTGGCCAAGTAAAGAACATTAGTAAAGCAGAGATAGTTTAATTTCTGTTCAAAGTAAAATCAAAATGAAAGAAAATTACTCAATGTGATTTGTTGCTGCATTTGACTTTTATAGCTATAGCTATATATAACCATATATCATATAACTGTAATGTTATTCATTACATAGGTGCTTATTAAAAACCTAGCCCTGTGAGAGATGGTAAAAGCAATGCAGAGATATATAAAAATGTCCCCATTTTCAAAGAGGTTTCAAGTTCACAGTGTGTTATCAGGAAAGAAGGGTGTGTGCATCTGTGTGTGTGTCTGTGTGTCTGTGTGTGTGCCTGTATGTATTTCACTTTACAAAACCTTGATATCAGAAAATGAACTAGATTAAATAGCTCTATCTTTCAACCTTCCTCATGAACAAAATTTTTTAGAATATTTGTCCCTCCAAAAGTTAGGAATCACAAACTTCTTAAATATAATTTCCACATACAAGTTTGCTTTTTCCTCTGGAAATTTTAAGGAAAACAAAATTTTAAAAATGATCTAAATAGATGCACATGTCTAAAAGATGCTACGATACCAGCAATATATTTTAAAAAGCAATAATCACTAACAGAAAACAAAGCATTTCTTCTGTAAGATATCTGTTTATACTCAATGCACAATTTAGAGGAGATGAATTCACTTAGTTTTTTTTCTTTACTAATAAACTACTGTGTTTCCCAGTTCGTGTTTTGTGCTCTGGCAGGCAGATGTCTTTTTAGTACAAGTTTATAACTTCATCACTATTGCATTTACTCTTTTAGAATTATGTTTTCTCCTGTAGCCACAATGTGTTCTGGGACAGTCATCAAACAGTGTCTTTGAGCAATATTTTCCACTTTCATACAATTTGACAGACATTGTTCGTAATTGGCTTTCTTCTGAAAAGGCAACTTACTTTGAAATGCTTTTCAGCTCCACACCATTCCCCTACGTGCCTCATTTGTGGGGAACTCCTTTTGATGTCATAATAACCCATACATGTGATTGCATTTCTTTAATGCCACCTAGGACCTGCCATTCACTTGCACACATAAAAACAAGACATGCATTAAAATGTAGTAAATATCTTTCAAGTCTGGAAGTGCAGTATCATTGTTGTGTTTAATGCAATGATTTCCATATCTCCATGTGCTATCTGTCAGCCTTCCCTCAACATTTTTAATGTAGCAAGAATTTGCAAGACAATCAGAATATAGGATGATTGGCTGTAAAGGGTTCTGAAGAGAAGACTTAGATATCTGTCCTTTCTGCATTATCCTCGATAAACATGGGGGTACAGCAGCAGCAGCAGTTTTGATAATACTAATTTACTAATTAGTGGTTTTGAATGTGGCTAACAGTTGCATTCATACTTCTTTGGGGCATGAACATTTTATTAAGTATGGACTAACATAAGAGACAAGATTCCTGTTCACAAACACAAAATGAGATATACAGGAAGACCTAACCTTTTATTCTCTTTCTGGTGGCACAACTCTGCCTCTAAAACAAAAGGCGTTTATTGGCAATGGTGTTTCTTTTCCTACTTGACTGACATCTGGGAAACGGAGAACAACTGAGGTTTTTGTAGCACAGTCATGTCCAATTTTGCTCACAGTCTGTTGAAATTCCATGTGACCCCACCTTGTCACAACAGGAAGTGGATAAATAAACATGTAATTCGCCCTGAGGACTCTACCTGTGCAAATGCTACAGACCCTCATCAAGAAAGAAAATAAAAAAAGACTTCTGCACTAACCCAACCTGTCATTAGCACAAATAATAGGAAGTTCATACAAATATGGAATTTTCTAACATTCATTTTTAATTTATTTTTAAATGTGTTAAAATTGATACCCTAAGCAAAATGCCACTTTCTTGAAGTTGTGTAGCACATTTTAATTTCTACTTTATAGTAATTTGGCAATGGAATAATAATCAGCAATCTTTGGTATTGTAGACTGTGCGAGGTCTTTATCTCACATCACTTTACCCAGAAACCTTGGACATTATTTTTACTACCTGCTGCTTCCAATCTCATCCCTCTACTGCAAGAAATATAGGATACTCTTCTTCTTCTTCTTCTTCTTCTTCTTCTTCTTCTTCTTCTTCTTCTTCTTCGTCTTCGTCTTCGTCTTCGTCTTCGTCTTCTTCTCCTTCTCCTTCTCCTTCTCCTTCTCTTACCATTTTTATCATTAATGAGTTGTCATTTACACTTTTGTTTACCAATATCTGTGGTAAATGAAGATGAGTTATAAAAGGAGAAAGACAGCTTTGCTTTGGTCTCTGAGCCCAGTGAATGTTCTGATCCTCTCCTGAGTACGTGTCCTCCTTATGTGGTATCTTCCTGAGCAAAGTTTTCCCGTCACTGCCACACCTGTTAAATTTTAGTTTATTGAATACCAGTGAAATTTTAAAATCCACGAATATATTTTTTTGCAAGATCAAAAAAGGCTATTCACAGAGCCAAACATGTTGCCATGAATTTGATGGAAACTTTGCTGGAACCCACAATGAATGGTTCAAAAATGATCCTACAGTGCTTTAATTCCAAAACCGTAGGTCTGGCTGACCTAAACTGACCCAGTTATGTTTTTCCTGGCTATCTCTTCAAATACTACTAGTTGCCTTGTGTCAGGGCTATTTCAAAAATACTGTCTTCCTCATCACCCACACATTTTAGTTTTCTTTCATTGCCCAAGTGTTGGTGATGCCTGGAGATTGTCAGTTAGAAAATTCACTGGATCCTGGTATAATAAACTGATTATCTCCAATTCTTTTAATGACAACTACTATATAAGAGTTTAAATCAGCCAGATTTTCAGATTCAAAAGCATCTAATATTTAATTTGTGTTTGCATTTTTTAATATGTTCTTATTTTTCACTGCCTTGAAACCTCTTTTGTCCACTTCAACATCTATAAACGACTATGAAATGCAGGAGATATTATAAACAAATTCTATGTCAAGTGTCTCACTCTGGCCATCAAATTAAAACCTTAGGCCACATATTTGAGATGAAGGATAGATAATGAAGTCAAACATTGTGAGAGGTGTTAAGAGCACCTGGTTTCCTTTGCACTTTCAGTCACATAACACAGTTTTCTTAGTACATTTCACGCTGCTATAACAGAATACCACACACTGGGTAACATAAAAAGAACAGGCTTTTATTCCTCACAGCTCTGGAGCCTGGGAAGTTCAAGATCAAGGAGCCAGCGGGTTCACTGTCTGCTGAGAATCTAATAGCTGCTTCCAAGACGATACGTTCAATGCTGCATCCTCCAGAGGTGAGGACCACTGTGTTTTCATGTGGCAGATGGCATAAGGGCAAAAAGGGGCAAACTCCTTCCATCTGATTCTTTTATAAAGGCACCTAATTCCATGGACAAAGGAGCAGCCTTCACAGCTCAATCACCTTCCAAAAACAGCACCTCCCCAAACTGTTGCATTTGGGATTAAGTTTCAACATGAATTTTTGAAGGGGACAAAAACATTCAAAGCACAGCAACAGTTTACCACTTAATTATCCTCTAATTGCTTCTCCTAAATCATTAATATCACCCCAAACTGTTTCCTGTGGTCTTTAAAGTCAAGGAGCTATAGGACCACTGGGGATCCTAACACAGTGTTAGGACACTAAACAGTATTCCCTAAGGGCTTCTGAGTGACTGATGATTTCTGGAATACTCTCATTTTTGAATATCTAAAATGATTTCTCAGTACAAGTCAAATGTCAGCTGAGTCTTAACACTCCTTAAAAAGCAAGAATCTATCGACACAATGGATTGAATCTCTACCCTGTTTTGTGGGATGTCCTGCCCCCAGAGACTCACAGTGTGGTGATATATCTGACACCAGAACTTCTGTTTCAGATATCACTACAACTTGGGTTACTTAGATAACATGAGAACTGACCCTTTTCTATACCAAGGAAACTTAAATATAGAATTCAGATCTTTTCTTTGATATACAAATACATACATACGTGAAGGTATTTCATGAAGAGAAGATATTAAAATTTAAAGAGGGAGAGGTGAGTTAGCAACAATGCAAACTACTTGAAACTTAGTTGTTCCTCTTGCAAGAAGTCATTTGGCCCCCTTACCATTGGGGACTTTCCACCAACTACAACACCATATTTAATGTTCAAGCTCTTTGTCTTTTTTGTTCCTCTTCCTCTTCCCTGCCCTCTCTTCTTCTCCCTTATTTCCTACAGTGTTATTCCTAGAGCTAAAATTTTTTAATATTCCATGACGAAGAGAAATTAAGCTCTCCAAATTTAATTATAAAGTAAATTCCAGGGCCTTAGCTGCACAAAAGCTTAAATAGCACATCTTCAGAGAATTCTAACTAGCAATCTATTTTTCCCTTCTATTCCAGAATATCCTTCACTAACAATTGCTCTAATTGCTAGGCAAAATGTAAAGGAAATGTTAAATAACATCACCTAGTGCTCTAAGAGATGACACTAGATTTAAAGAATATCTTTTTAATCTTTAAAAAATGGAAGCAAAGGATCACAAAATTAGAAGAAAAAATCATAGATTGTGTAATGGCCTTTAGAATATGTTGGTTATAATGACATCTGAAGGAAAGGATAACCCCCTTCTCTTACAGCAAAGGACAGCCTTTGGAAATGAGAACCAACATTTCTTGGCACATTTCTATCCACCATGTGCCAGACACTAATGTTTACCCATGAGGGTCATAAGTAACCAACAAGATCAAATCAGTGAATCTTAGTGGAGCATGGATTCAAACAAGCTCAGGTCTCATCAAAAATTAGAGGCAATAAGATGTATGATTTTCTCAGGTAATAATCATTCAGTACTTAATGAGTAACCAGTTCTAGACGATTACCTGTTTCCATTAAACTCTTTTGTTTAGGTCTATCCTTCCACTATATATAAAAGATTTAAAGTGGGTTATGATAAAACAGAAAATAAAATCAGAGGCATGGAAATTTAACTACATGACAGCATTATTATCATAAGTAAACATACAGAAATATAAGCCAAAGGATTCTATACTATTATAAAATATTGATGCAAAATTGGCACTCATCCCTTTGGTTAGAAAAGTAAAGGGAAAGTTAATCAGTTATAAAATACACATATTGCATTATTTATTTTTTTAAATTTTTTTAAAAACAGGATCTTGCTATGTTGCCCAGGTTGCTCTTAAACTCCTGGCCTCAAGTGATCCTTCTGCCCCAGCCTCCCAAAGTGCTAAGATTACAGGTGTGAGCCATCTTGCCCAGCCAACATCTTACATTATTTAAAAAAATAAACAGTTACACAAGAGAAATAAAGATTTTCCTTCACTTATTTCTATAAAAATTATTTTTATGGTTAGTGTAATGGATGGTCTCAAAAATTTTCTGACAATTAATGCAACAGAAGATTGTGTACAGAAATAACTATGTACTTCATCAATGGATAAGAGTATAACTCAGTGGAAGAAATCCAATAGAAGAACTAGAAAATGAGGCTTAAATATGCAGCTACCTGTTGCCAAAATATTCAAGAATAAAATGAATAAGATGAATATATTTCACGTCCTTTAAAATATTCCTCCTTTATAACCGATCTTTTACTATTAATAGAAGATGGATATTGGATGACTTTGAGGATATAGCCTCTAGAAAGAATTTAAAATGTAGTTATTGATTCTAGCTTGTAAGGACACAGTCATATGCTTTTATATGAATGAACGCACTTGAAAGGATACAATATAAAGTGTCAAAAAATGGTTGTCCAGGGAGGTATAATTAATTGTTTGTGTATTTTTAATTCTAATTTGTTTAAAATTTGATGCAAAGGGGATTATTTAGAGGTATCTCAGAGCTGCCCCCTCCAATCTTGTCCTGCCTGTTTAAGACTTTTATCACTCTTCAGGAGGCATCATCAACACAGGTATCAATTAAATGAATAACATGTAGCTACATGCTATAGATGAGTGTGCTTTACATGCTGTGGCTACATGCATCAGATATTTTAGAGGAGTCAAAAATATCTGGCTCAGCCGAATGGTGGGCTATAGTTAAGAAACAAAGAAACAATGAGGATAAACATAAAGAAGTACACAAAACTAGGGGGAAAAAAACAACAGTAAATGTTAAAGATTAGGATGGCCCTGCATAAGAGAAGCATTTACTAAAAAAAAAAAAAAAAAAAAGACGGGCAAAGAAAAAGAAGGTCTGCAAGGTTTAATTGACTATAAAGTCAAAATGAGTCAATAGTGGAGAAGAGTCATCAAAAATGTTAATGTAAGCATAGATTGTGTACAGAACATGCAAAGAGATGAGCGTCGTGCTCTGTTTCATACCTAGCTGACCACAAATGGGGTAATGACTCCTGGTTGGAGATCTATAATTTAGGGACACAGACAAACTGGAGAGAGGCCAAAAGTGACTCATCAGATGCTGATGGAAACAAGCCAGGTAGGTGTTGGAAATGAAAATTTTAAGTCTGAAGAAGCAACAACTTGGGGAATGGGAAGAAAGATAAGATCTTCATATATCAGAAAGGAGGCCATGAGGAAGAGGAATCACATATTCTTACTGCATTTAACCCAAATGCAGTACACATAGGGGTTGACGTCAAATGCTCTCATTGAAGGAAGATTTTTCATGATCTCAGGTTTCATGACAGTTTCTCTCTTCATTTCTTCACTTTCCACTCTTTCAAACCATTTGGTCTGTTTTTTGTCCTCATTGCTATACCAAATTAGTTCTTGGTAAGACCTCCATGGTAATAAATCTGAGAGATACAGTTCAGAAGTTATTGTCTTCAATGTTAGCAGCATTCGACAGTGATCCACTCCCTTCTTCTGAATACACTTGCTTTCCTTGTCTTCCATGAAACCACACTGTCCTTATTTCCCTCCCAGCCCTGCAATTGTTCTGTAATTGTCTTCTTTTGAGTCTCATTCTCCACAATATTCAAATGAAAGAACCTTTTCCTTTTATCATTTTTATTCTCCCCTTAATAATTGGAGATCTCACAAATTTAAATCTAGATCACATAAGTTGCCTCTGAATTCCAGATCAGTATATGCAACTGCCTACATGATGCCTTCTATTTTTTGAACTAAAGACACGTCAAACACACCATGTCCACAGTTAGACTCAGGACTCCTTCCCCTATTCCTCCTATCCAAAAAAGCTTGACATTCCTTCAGCGTTCCCTGGGAGGATGAACAGCAACGTCCATGATCCTGTCACACAAGCTAATAACTTTGGTAAAATCTTACAGCTCCCAATTTCTCTCAACTCATGACCAGTTCACGACCATGTTCTTGTTTATTTATTTATTTATTTTATTTTTATTTCAGCATATTACGGGGGTACAAATGTTTAGGTTACATATATTGCCACCATGTTCTGTAGATTTAATTTTCTAATTATTTTTCAAATATTTCTACTTTTCAGCACCTCCCCAGCACTCCAGCCAAGTTACCATCATTCATCCACACTTTTTACTACACTAGCTTCCCCGCAGGTCTGCTGAGATTCACGCATCCACTCTTCACAACACTCGCTTTGAATTGTTCTCTGTGTTTGAATTTGTCTTCTGCTGTGCTCATAATATATTATCACAAAATTGGAGACTTCAAACAACACTCATTTATTATTTCATAGTTTCTGTGGGTCATAAGTCTGGGTGAAGAATGTCTCGGCTTGTTCATCTATTCTGGGTCTCAGACAACTGAAGTCAAAGTGTAGGCGTGGCTCTGAGGCAGAAGCTCATGCAGGTTGTTGACCTAATTCAGTTTCTGTGATTAGAGGACTGAGCTCCCTGTTTCCTTGCTGACTCTCCACCCAGGGCCACCTTTAGCTCCTAGAAGCCTCACTCCATCCCTGCGTGTGGCCCCTACATCCCAGAACCAGCAATGGTGTGGCAATCCCTTGTGCCATGTGGAATCCCTCTGGGTTTTCCTTCTGTTGCACCTGTCCACCTCCCGCCTCGGAAAGTTCTACACTTAAGGGCTCGTGTGACTAGCTTGGGTGCACAAATATAATCCGCAAGAATCTCTCTACTTTAAGGTCCATAATCCCACACCTGCAGTCTCTTTTGCCATCTAATGTAGCATATTCACAGGTTCCAGGGATTAAGGCATGGGCACTTTTAGGGAGCCATTCTGCCTATAACAATGGCCAATTCAATGTCATCACTTTGCCATTGAAGACAAATCTTCTTAACAGAGTCAACACAACCCTGTACTATATAGACTGAATTTACTTTTTTGACCTCAACTAATACAATATTGCCCTTATTTTCTTCATCCATGCTGAACTGGCCTTCTTTCAGGCCCTCATACTTTCTGTGCTTCTACCCTCTGTAAGGACACTGTGCATACTGGTCACATTACCTACAAAATCATCCCTCCCTCTCCCTTTTTTTTTCCCCCTCAGGTAACTTTTGTTTTTCCTTCTGCTCTAAGAAACAAGACTTCCTGACTAAGTCAAAGGCCCATGTTTTAGCTCTGTGTACCTACTCTCTGTAATCTGTCACAGTTATGAGTCTACATTAGTCTGTGATTATTTAATTATCATTTTCCTCACTTCACCAATGGCACCGTAAGGCAGGGGCATGGTCTGTGTGTGTCCATCTCTGTGTTGCCAGTGCCTGGCAAGGTGCCCACTGCCTGATAGATGCTCAATAGACGTTTACTCAGTTAATGTTGTGTGAAGAGTAACAAGTGAAATTGCTCCAACATGAAATGGCTAAATGGCAATTCATGAATTTCCTGTAATTGTTTTTTCAATATTTATAACATATCACAATGTCACGTACAGGTAGGTATATTTCAATGTCATATTACATTTATAATAAACTGTCATTCATCCTATAAATATTAGACTACAGCTTGACCAGATGTATATATAGATCACTGTCAATTTTTGTTTCTTATTTTTGCTTTATAATGTTAAAGTGAAATTTTTTTTCTGTTTATTTTTCAATTAAAGACCCAAGAAAGTAGATGCCTACCCTTGCAGCATTACAAAGGAAGTGCTAAACCACCCGTCAGGATTGAAATAGAGATGTCAAACTAGTATTGTGAACTTTGCCTAACATATCTTCAAGTTGTACAGCAAAGACTGAGGATTCAGCCACAAAGCTGCAAAGTAGACATTTATAGAGAGAATTGTTAGCCTGGGAGTAGGAAGAACAGAGGGTCCACTGGGAGAATGCCAATGGAATCTCTCAGAGAACTTAACATGTCTCCTGGAATTTGGGGAGCATCGTGGAGAGCTGTCTTACCAAACTTTCAGAAAACTAAAGCGTAAAGATGTTTAAAGCAATGATACCAGCAGAATAAGGGCTAGAGCTAGGATGTTAACTGCAATCCCACAGAGAGCGGCAGATCCATAAAAAGGCAAGGAGACTGCACCAAAAAAAGACATCCACGACCAAGCCAGTGGGATGAGAACGGAAATGGAAGGCCCAGCTGGAGAAGAAGCTTTTACTTGTATCCAGACAATTACGGAGGAGAGATCTTCAGTGACGGGGGCATCTCCAAGTGTGTAGGAGAGAGTCCATTTTAAAAATGTGCCACAACCAGCAAAAGCAAGCTCAGCTTGAAAACTGTCTACTATGGCTTTTTCCTCTCTGACACCAAACATGGTGGGGGGCTGGAACTGGAGCTAGCAAGTTGGGGGAAGGAACTGACAGAACAAAGAAAGAAACCAATTGCATCTACCTTTTCTACTTCAAAAAGGAAATTATTACAGGCTGAACTGGGATGGGGGAGAAGAATGGGAAAATTTTGAATGAAATTAGAAATTTTATTAAATTAATTGAAAAAGTTCTTTGAGGACTAAAGAGACAGGAGGTCTTCTAAAATTATCTAACAGTGAGCAAATAAATTAAACTAACTGCTGACCATTCAATACAGGGAAAGGAGAAACTCCCATAAGAGGAGAAGATGTGAAATATTACACAGATCCAATACATATTGCTACATTGCTTTTCAATATCATAGTAAATAAATCTCTCCATTTTACTCTGTTAGGAGCCACTTGTTATTTGTCCTGGTATCCCCAATCCTAGCAGTGTCTTAAGGTATAGGCAATCAAATATTTACTGAGTAAATGAATAAAACGTCATATTCTAGGTTATCATTCTGTGCATGAATTTTCTTAGTCTTGAGATATCATGACTTTAAATTGAGAAGTAAATTATTTTAATTGAGCAAAAATTATTTTGGAGAGTTGCAATAGTTTAGAAACCTACCATTTCTTATTTACATAAAAATTTGCAATGCCAGCCACAGATTATTGCTATAGAAGGTACAATACAATCTTGTTAGTACTAGTACGAATATGTATGTGTATATGTATGTATTCATGCTAGTACTAGATCTAGTGATGACATCTCCTGAGTCTTGGTCAGGTGACACAGGAGAGAACTTCATTTCTGCCACTGCCTAATTATTTTATCTAGGGCAAAAAAATCACTTGCTTGTCCTCACTAGATTATTGTGATGATCATTTGAGGGTATGCATGCAAAACAGCAAGGATATTTATACTGCACTTAACAATTTGCAATTTTTAGTGTTAGTCACTGAGCACTTCATCAAGTATGTTATTTTAAAATAATTGTTATGAAGCATAAAACATTTTGAATGTTTAAGCTGTGATAGGAAGATGACAATAAAAGAATAACAACAAAAGCACACCTCATGCTCTCCTTAGAAATGAATTCACAGGGCACATACTGAGAGATTCTTTTTCACCCCCAGAAGTCTGTTTAACTCTCATTCCCTGTTTCTAAACCAACAGGTTAACTTGTGCAACTAATGAAAACAATAAGGTGACAGGATGTTTATCATAATATTTACCTCAATGCCCTTATTATTTTGAGTTAATATAGGTACAGCCTCCAACACAAATTGACACTATTAAGCACCGCACACTACTTTGGTGGAGGGGTCGGAATTTTTACCTGTATGTAAATATTATCCTGTCTTTAAGAATTATGGGAGCTTTTCCAACATTTTCTTCTAGAATTCCTATGGTTTCATACCTTAAGTTTAAGTCTGTTATATTCATTCTGAGTTGATTTTTGTGAGTGGTGAAAGGTAGACATCATCCTAAGCAAAGAATTTATAAAGAGGAACCCCAAAACAATCACAAGAACAATAAAAATAAATAAATGGGGCCCGATCAATTAAAAAGTTTCTGCACAGCCAAGGAAACTATCATTAGAGCAAATAGACAATCTTCAGAATGGGAGAAAATATTTTGCATGCTATACATCCAACAAAGGGCTGATAACCAAAATCTATAAAAAAAAAAATCAAGCAAATCAGCAAGAAAAGAAAAACATTAAAAAGTGGGCAAAAGACATGAACAGATACTTTTTAAAAGAAGATAGACTAATGACCAACAAATACATGAAAAAATGCTCAACATCTCTAATTATCAGGGAAATGCAAATCAAAACCACAATGAGATATCACTTATCTCCAGTGAGAATGGCTTTTATCAAAAAGTCCCAAAACTATAAATGTTGGTGTGGATGCGGAGAGACAGGAGCACTCATACACTGCTGGTGGGATTGCAAACTAGTAAAACTTCTATGGAAAGTAGTATGGAGACACCTTGAAGAAGTAAAAACAGAACTACCATCTGATCCACCAGTCCCACTACTGGGTATTTACCCAAAGAAAAAAAGACATTCTACAAAAAAGTATACTTTTTGTAGAAAAAGACGCCTGCACCCGAATGTTTACAGAAGCACAATTCACAATTGCACAGATGTGCAAACAACCCAAGTGCCCATCAATACATGAGTGGATTAATAAAATGTGGTATATGTATACCATGGAGTACTACTCAGCTATTAAAAAAAAAATGGTGAACTAATGCCTTTTGTATTAACCTGGATGGAACTGGAAACAATTCTTCTAAGTGAAGTATCACAAGAATGGAAAAACAAACACCACATGTACTCACCATTAAATTGGAAACTAATTTGGAAATAACATTCATCAGAAATCAAACAGGTTGGGGGGAGGGGGGATGAATAAATTCACACCTAACGGGTACAATGCACACTATCTGGGGGATGGGCACACCTTTAACTTTGACATAAATGGTACAAAAGCAATTTATGTAACCAAAACGTTTGTAAACCCATAAAATTCTGAAATAAAAAAATAAATAAAAGTAGGTGTTGAATGAGAAAAATGTGCACAAAATACAAAAAAACAATTATAGGAGCAACAGAGCAAGGTGAGAGTTTTTTGACTTTTTTAAATCCAGAAATATGGAAAAAAGAAAGATAGAGAAAGAGAAGAAAGAGAGAGAGAGAGGAAGGAAGGAAGAAAGGGAGGGAGGGAAGGAGGGAAAAAGCAGGAAAAGCATTTGACAAAAGAGAACTTGAAGAGGCTCATTTTAATAAAGATATGATATTTCATGTTTATTTTTCTCTAGTGTGCAGTAACGGAACCCAACATGTAAAGATTATCTCAAATTGATTTGAAGGCACCTATCTCTTTATGAAAAAATCTTTCAAAGAGAAAACATGATACGTTCTGGCACCAGGAAGACATTGCCAGGAAGCATATTCAGCAATTTAGTTTCAAAGTAGGAAATATTCATGTGTAAATACCAAGTTGTTTGCAGAACATGTTCATGCACAAACTTGTGCCTGACATGGCTGAACATTATCTCTGTTTTGTCTCATTTCGGTATTGCTACAATATTATCTCTCAGCTCATCCCTGGTAGATATTAACTCAATATATTACTACAGTGCAATTGAACTTGGAAACTTGTCTTTTAAGAACACATAGAAAAACTATAGACAAAAATTCAACAGTTCGTTTAATTATTTATTATAAATTCTTGTGTGATGTGAGAAAATAGATAAAACTTGCATTTATGAAACTAAAAGTAACACTAAAATGTATTATAGTTGCCCTTTATAAAAGAAAAGAAAATAACTTTTCCTTTAGAAAATGCCTAAAATAGTTAAAACATAATCTGATTTATTGCTGGAAGAATGAGTAAGGAAAAAAACTGAAAAAAAGTTAGTTGGCTCAATCTCACAAAGGAACTATTCATGTATCCCACTATTATAAAATCTGTTAAAACATTATGTACACTTTGTCTCAATGATTCATTGTTACCTATTGAAATTAAATTTCCAAAGATTCAGTGATATACACCGCCCTCACTACCAAGTACCTACATCATTCCAATGTGTTATCCATGGAAAACCACATAACACAAAAAATCAAGATCTCAGAGTCATGCTTCCTGTTTTGTAATACCCAGAGGCTCAATTATCTAGTACAGTAGAAACTACACCCTGTTTTATGTGCTGATGTTATTCACTTGAGACAGATTTCTGTTCTGTTTTCTCCTACAGTTATCAAAGCAAAGATAAGAACCAGACTACATGATTTCCAATGAAAGGAAAGGGACAGATTTAAATATTGTGGGAAATAGATGAATTGGTTTATAGGAAAATAAATATAGAATTTTATATATATATTATATATATATATATATATATATATATAGCTAAGTGATAGAGACACTGGTAACATTAGAGCATTAAATTAACAGCATACCTAATGTAGTTAAAAATTGTTTTCTTCTTTGCACCAATTCTCCTATTCTAGAAATGGATACCCACATCTGGTAAAGACCAAAGTTCTCTGAGTCATTCATTAATTTATTCACAAAAAATATGTGTGCTAAGCACTGTCCTATGTGTATTGTAATCATCAATGGAAAAAACAGACAAAGGTCCTGCCCTCATGGAGTTTATATTCTGAAGGAGACCTGCAACAAACAGTAAGCAAGTAAAACAGTAGATTATAGAGTAAGTTAGAAAGTTATGATTGTTACTGAAAAAAAAAAAAAGTCAAACGTAAGAGAGATCAAGAGTGCTTGCAATATGGGCATAGTTTGTAATTCCAAATAGCGTCTTTAGTATAGTTTTGTTAAGCAGGTGCCACTAAGTAGGTGAAATTTGATGAATGACTTGAATAGGTTTATGTGGCGTAATCTGTGGAAGATCATTTCAGGCAGAGGAAACACCCTAAGAAGGTCATTGTGAAGAATTCAGCTTTTACTATGGGGAAAAAAGGAAACCTTTGCCGGGTTTTGAGCAGGGAGGGACATGGTCTGATTTATATTTTTAAACAATCATTCTGGCTGCTGTAATGAGACTCTAGAGGGGAAAGATAGGAAAACAGTGACAAGCCAGAGGCTGTTAAGTAACGCAAGTAAACGTAACAATGGCTTAAACTGAGATAGTGGAAGTGGAGATGGTGAGAAATGGCAAAATTCTAGAAAATAAGTGATTATGGCAAAAAATGATAAGAATTTTGTTCTTTGGGCACCATAAAGAGGACCCTAAAAATACAAAATGGAGCCTTGAGTTAATTCTATTTTTCTAGAATACCGTGAATATAGTCAGAAAAATCAAAACTAACTTCATTTGTGCTCTGTCTTAATCTTTAACCATTCTGAATCAAATAGAAATTCCTTGCCATCAGAATGTGGGCTAGTTTTGTTTTTTTTCTATCATTATTTTAACCACTTATCCAGTGGCTACTATGTGGCAGGCACAATGCTACCAAGGGTATAAAAGGACAAGTCAGAAGTAGTGCCTGTGTGTTTTAATAGAGAGAAATGGTGATTTAAGCAAGCAGGGGCAGTTAAATTATGTCACTCTCGTGCTAGAAGTTTGCAGAGGGTATTCTGAGGCACAAAGAGGGTGAGGGTAGTGACTGATGGGGGGCAGGTGTAAAGGGGAATTTAAGAATGATTTTTTTGGTAACGATACCCTTGAAAAGAGTCTTGAAAGATGAATAATATTGTCCACAATAATTAATGTATTTTAGACAGAGGGGGGAATATGAACACAACACATGATCCAGAAAGTACTTTGGAACAAGTGTAGGTAATTTGGTGATTGAAGCATGGAATTGTTGGAAGACGGTTCTCCATGGGTTTTTTCTGTTTCTGAAGATCGTGCAAAAGAAGCATTAATTGTGCTTGTTTTCAAAACTACCTTCTCGAGGATTCTTCTACAGCAAACAACATTGGAAGCTACATACACCACTGAGATTGTAATTCCTTCCAGAGCAAATGGCAGGTTTTTCTATAGCATTGGAAGATAAAGATAGTATCTTCTGGGTAGTCTTGCTTATTATCCAGTATGAAAGATTCATGTTCCCCCAAGTTTGGGGTTCCTCAGCTATGCTGCAAGCACATTCTGTGTTCAGCATCCTCCTGGGCTCCCTCCACATGTCCCTATGGGACTTGGGAAGCAGAGGGAACTGACACTTACTTGAAATTCATACTGCTTACTGTGCTTTGAGTTCTAATATAGTCCTTCATTTCACTGTAAGGTGATGGAAGAGTCCACATGATAACCATCACTTCTGACCCCAATTTAAACTTTAAGGGTTCCCTAGACTACATTCAGTTTTGATAATTTGCTGGAAGGACTGACAGAACACACTGAAAGCTGTTATACTCACAACTGTGACTTATTACAGCAAAGGAATAGAGCTGAAGGTAAGCCAAAGGAAGAGATACCTGGGGTAGAGTTCAAGAGAGTTCCAAAGATGGAGCTTCCAGATGTTCTCTCCCAGTGGAGTCACAGTCAGCATTCACTTCTCCCAGCATTCATATGTAATGATATGCACTAAATATTGCCAACTACAGAAGCTCACCCAAGCCATAGTCTTTATTGGGGCTCCATCATGTAGATATCATTGACTTCCCACGTGGCTGACCTCAGTCTCCATGCCCTCTGGAGGTCTAGCTAGAATAATATGACTCCAAACCCCACTATACGTCCAGTTGTTACACTATCTAGCATGGTCCAATGTCCCCATGGAAATGAAGACATTTTAATCTGACAGTACATCTCAATTGCTTAGAGATCACCCCCAAGGAGGTAAAGGCAAAAGCCAGATCTCTCTTTTGAGTAAGGTTAAATTCTTTACTACAGGGATCTATAAAGGGGGATTTACTATGGATTTTCTATGCCTAGGAAAGGTAAACAGGGACCATGTCATGGATTCTTTTATGCTTTACTAAGAGGTAAAACTTTATCCTTTAGCCCATTATGACTGTATGTGTTTAGAGACACTGGCCCACATTAGAAATGTGGTTTTCCTTAACCATCATTTAATACTCATATACAGCGGCAAAGACTGCAAGCGAGTAGAATGATTCGTTTAGGCGTTTTTAAGGAAAGTAGTCTTGAAAACTAGAGAGTGAAAGTATTAAAGATGTTGGCAAGAAAGAGATTGATTAATGATCCAGACCCTATCAGCTGGATCAGAGAGTCATGAAGGGAAGCCTGCTAATACTAGTGGAGAAAAACAAGGGTGCAGGGTAATAGAAAACCAAGAACAGATGTCAAAAGAATAAAGGAGGGAGATCTGGAGTGACAGCAGAATAAGATTAAATATTAATTTACTACATTTTAAAACTTCATAAATGGGTCAGTGAAACTAATAATAAGGTTCAAGATCTACCACAAGAAAGTGGGTCGTTAAGATTGACTATGTGCCAAATTTTAGGCTGAAAAAGCACAGTAAATTTGGAACCAAGAGGAACTGCGTACAAGTCACTTAAGAGATGTGAGGCATCGTGAGAAAAATGAAAAGAACATATGCTAGAAGCCAAAATTCTAAAGGAATGGGAGAGAGTAAAGTTGATAAGTGATAAAAATCTAGATGGGATAGAAGTGTCTAGATCATGATAAGAACCTCAAAGGAGGAAAGGTAGAAAGGTAATGGAATTCTCAATTGAAAATTAGACAAATATCCATATTTCCCCTGTGTTTTGAGAAAAATTCAACAGTGTTGATTTAATTGGGTTTCAAGGGAAAGGTCTGGAAATCAGAAAAGATCCAAGTTTCAAAATAGAAAAATAATGAGTGAGGAGGAATATATTGGGTATTCTCTGAATAAACTAAAGACATAAGAATGTAGGAATGTTTGCTAGCAGTGAATTTGGTTTATGATTCTGATTTATGTCATTAGTAGTGTGATGTTTAACACATTGACTGCCATGTGAGTTGTATTTAACTCAGGCTAGTTTTGAGCCTAGG